>PVIU01021513.1:0-31426 GCA_004026605.1 Ondatra zibethicus
TTTTTTTTTCCACCATGATGAATCATAACCATCTGAAATAGTCTCTTGATCTCTTCAGTTGTTCCTTTAAGGCTTGTGATCCAGACACAAACAATAGTGAAAAGAGAGACTTTAGGAAGGAAGGAATCTATCAGCATTGCATGGAAATAACACCATTTCACATAGTATAGGAGAAGTTACAGAACACACACAGTGTGAATATGACAAAGTCTGCTGAGCAAAATGTTCCACAGAACCACTTTAGAAGAACTTTAAGACAAGAACAAGAAGCTATCCATGAGGACAATGAGATAAATTACTGAGAAAATCTAGGAAATGACATACAAAAAGGTCTGAATATAATATTTAAAACTGGCATTAAATCAAACCTCAGGTTGTCAAAAAAAAAAAGAAAAAAAACTGGCATTATCACATTTTTTCAAATTATAAAACTATGAAGCATAAATTAATTGGAGGTTAAACTTTACATTTTGAATAAACCAAATAACAGTTTTTTATTCTTTTACTTGAATCAAAGCTTTATTTCAATCATAGATGCTAAGTGTTTTGAAATTAACTAATACTTCTAACATTGGGGGAGGAGAGTTTGAAGTACCAGAATTTCAAGGACATTCGTATTTCCTTATCAAGTTCAAATTAGCATAAGCTACAGGAGACCTTGTCTCAAAAATAAAACTCTTTTGAGATTTATTCTTAAACAGATTTTACATCCTTTTTGGTATTTTATGATTAAACATAGATGTTTGACAATTAAAGAATTTCACCTTAATAACATATTAAAACTGCTGGCAGTCCTCTGTTTACCTTCAATTATAATTTGCATAATTCTTTATTAAACAAATATTTATTGAATCACTACATTTTGCTAGATAGCAGGAATTCATTATTAAGCATAATATAATTCTCTTAACTGTGTGTTGACATAGGGATTTAAATATATCTTTTAAACACACATTATTTGACTATAACAAAAGTTTCTTTTAAAATATTCTATTTTTAAGTGAGTTTTGATAGAGAAATTCCTTTTCTTTTTAAGAGAATGCAAAATACATGAATAAAAATAAAAAGTATTTTAGGAATAAAAACACTTTCTTCAAAAAGGTATTGGAAACAAAGATAAATGGTGTGAGTTTACAATGAAGATGCCCTTGAGTCTAAAGTTACTGCCTAAATATTGGATTTTATTCAAAAATGAAGACATAATGCTAGCCTCCTGGATGAAAAATATTTGCAATGATTCATTATTCTATAATTGAGGTCATTGGACTTGAAAATGTATTATGTCAAGATAAATTCAGTACTGCAGTGTTTAATGTCCTTTCATCGTGTAGAAGTTTAAATAACAATTTTCAAATTGAATAAAAATTTCCTTTACTTATACCTTAGTATTTATCACCTAAACATGAATTACAACTTTAAAAAAGTATCCCCACATCTATGACATTATGTTTATTTACATTTACTGAAGTCATACATATTTTATTAGGATGGATAAAGTCATTTATAATTGAATCGAAATATGAAAGCAAACAATGCTATGATGTGTTACTTTAAGATATCATAATTCTTTAAGATATATGAGTATGAAACAGTTCCTACAGTTATTTATTTTGTATAAAATTTATGCATAATGAAAACATGGGAAAATTTATATATTTTTGATTTCTTTTTATTTATATTAACTATCACCTTTTAATAAACTGAACTAAGGTTAATATATATATCATATTAAGGTCTTTGAAAGTATTATTTGCTATGGGACAATGGTCTGTATTCTTTCAATTATATTTTAAGTAAACGCTGATTGGCCAGTAGTCAGGCAGGAAGTATAGGTGGGACAATCAGGCATTAAGTAGAGGCAGGATGACAAGAACAGGAGAATTCTGGGAAGAGGAAAGCTTGGTCTGCAGTCGTCCTGATCAAGCCACAGAGCAAGCAAGATGTTACTGCCTCGCTGAGAAAGGTACCAAGCCACGTGGCTAACATAAGCAAGAATAATGGGCTAATATAAGTTATAAGAGTTAATAAGAAGCCTGAGCTAATGGGCCAATCAGTTTATAACTAATGTAGAACTCTGTGTGATTTCTTTGGGACTTAATGATTGTGGGAACTGGGAAGGACAGAAATTCTGACAACAATTATTGTCTTATTTTTATTTATTTATAAAATTATTTTGACTATTCATTAAAAATTATTTTTAGATAACTGTATATTTTAAAGATCAACATTAATATAATTTGTATATATTGCATTCTACATTGTCTTAATTCTTTTATTCTTAATCCCCATTTCTACTAATGTGATAAAACACCATGACCAGGAGAAACATATCATGGAAGGTACTTAGAGCAAGGAAAGTGAGTTTTTTATTTTTTTGTTTTGTTTTTAGTTTTAAAGTTCTCATGTCAAATGACACCACTGAAGCAAGTCAGGGTAGTATTCAAATCAGGACCCTGGAGATAAAAAATACAGCAGAAACCTCAGAGAAGTGCTGCTTACTGGATTCTTACTCCTGGCTTAGTCAGTTGGTATCTTCCACACCATGTAATCCCAGCACAGTATTGCCACCACTCACAATGGGTTGGAGCCTTCATACTTCCCACTAATTAAGAAAATACAAAGAATTAAAATAAATCATCATTCAATTTGGAAAAGTAACCTCAAATGAAACAATACATAGTATAAATGACATTATTTTACTCTTTTATCCTTGTAAAGAGATTATAATGGTATGGTGAGCTCTTGAATGACACATACAAGAACACTGGAACAAATCTATGTTCACTAAATGATACACTATTAAATAGTTAAAACCTTTTATCTCATTTTTATATGATGGCGATCATGTTCTGATACAAATATCCATATTTTCTACATGTTATTTTTCTCATGTTCACAGAAAACATACACAACTTTTCATCTCTGTAATGGTTAAAGGACAAATTTTAGAATAATTTAACGCCATCAATGTCTTTGTGTCCATCACAGCACTGCTACATGTTTCTGATATAAATTTCTGTTCCTGGTTGTTTTCTGTTGCTGTAATAAATTCATGACCAAATATATTTCTCTAAAGTTTTATGATACAAGTACATCATAGATCAAGGGTAAGTAAGAATTTTAGTTAATAGATTTTATTTGAATATCTTTCTGTCTCTTCCAGGATGTGAAACATATACCCATAAGCTGTTTCCTTTTCCATACTCCTTTTTAATTTCTTTTGATATGTCCAACAAAGTAAATTAGGATACCATGAATAATCATTTCAAATCATATAGTAATCTCTGTAAATATTTGAAGACTAAATAAAATATTTTATCAAAATCTTCTATTTTTTAATTAGCTCAAAATAAAATTTTAAATTTTATTTTTTTCTAGATATGTTTTTAAATTTAAATTTGAAAGTTGTATCTTGGAATTCTATATTTTTCTATTTGAACCATCTGTTGTTCTTCAGTTGTGTCACAATGTTGAAGATGTGGCTATATTTTCATATCTATAGATATAATACAATTAAGAGTTTTTACATAGTATGAAAAATTAAAATTATCTCTAAAGTTATGGCATTAGACAACTTTCCATTTTTGTGACAAAGTATACATGAAAAATTAAACATGGAAATTATGTGTCTTGACACATTGCTTAAAAAGGTTTAGTAAAATGACGAATAGTTTCTTTCTGTATTTTTTTTTCTGGGGCAATGAGGAACACATTTGTGTGATGCTATAAGTGTGTAGGTCAGTCTTTCCACTCAGTTTGTTCCAGAGATCTGACTCTGGTCATTTCTGCAATACTATGTATGTTTCCTACCTGAAATTTCTTGCTAACCCCACGTAGCCCACATTTTACTTTATTTTGATCCAGGGTCTCATAGGTAACCCAGAAGTTGTTATTCATAAGTTACCCATAAGGTCCATTGCCCATAAGTTACCACGGGTCTCATAAGTTACCCAGACTTGCTGGGTTTTTTTGACATTTTCATATTCTCTCATATTTCTGTGCATTTTAGAATTCTTTGCCAACAAAACTTACTAATTTTCACTAGTTTAAGATCTGGGCTTGTGCAGTCTATCATGGCAAGGGAGTATCATTGTCCTAAATTACTCACAACATGGTACCAATGAAGGTATTAGAGAAAGTAGGAAACAATTAGATCCCACTATCACTTTTCAGTGCTTGGCTCCAATGACATAACTTACTTTCACTATTGTCACGGTGACCTTTCAGGGGGTTGTGATTTACCAAACCACACCAGTCTAGAAGCAATCTACAGGATTTATCCTCTGTGGAAACAAGAGAAAAACCTCTATTCCAAATTTGGAAGCCATGATACCTTTATAATATACATGCTGATTTAGCTTAGCAGTCCATGCAATGAAATGTCTCTCTGTACTTAGTTCATTCACAGTTAAATATTCAAAGATAATACATAATCCAGATTCTTTGAGAATTTCCATTTTTACATGGCTTATTTTTATTTACTCCTTTTTCCCTTTTTTTTAAAAAAAGCATTAACTTTATTTTATGACTCTCTATATCAAACCTCTCTTAAAGGAGCAGCTGCACATACCAGTAAACAGCAAGAAGCTTTGTTAAACTCTGTATTTTTGTGTCTAGAATTCCTTTGTAAGCACTCTCAGGTTTTACATGCATTTAGTTCACCACATTAATGCACCAATTTGTTAGAGGAGGGGCTGCTTGTTTGTCCTGGCTGCCAAGAACCAAAATAACCACACAGAACCTATATTAATCAAAACACTGCTTGGCCCCTTAGCTCTTGCTCTTTTTTTGGCTAACTCTTGCATATTAATTTAACCCATTTCTATTAATATGTGTATTAGCACATGGCTGTGACTTAGCAGCTAAAGTTCCAGCTGTCTATGTCTAGTGGCTCCATGGCTTCTCTCTGACCCTGCTTTCCTCCTACCATGCTATAGGCCAAGCCAGTTCTTTATTCATTATCCAATAAAAGCAACACATAGACATAAGGCCCTCCCACACCAAAATATCTAAGCCTACAGGTTAAAAAGAATGCCCCAACATTACAGAGTAACTTTGGTGACTACCAGGTTTCTAGCTGTTTCTGTCATTCCTTGTATATTTGGTAGTTGCTTGCTCTGTACTTCCTGTTTACTCATGAAATATTATATCCATTTTAGGATTCTGATGGGTTGAAGATTAGATAGTTATAGTTACACTTTCTTTAGTCATGATAGAAAGTTTTGATAGATAGAAACTTTGGATGTGCCAAGATAGAATAAATAATAGAGTATTTTCTCTAAATTTACCAAATATAACTGGACTGGACAATGTAGATGTTCTTTGAAATTGATAATTGTTCTTATTAAGATTATAATCTTTTAACTCTAACATAGCTAATAAAACTGTAACTATGTTAGAGTTAAAACCTTTCTTTTTATTTAGACATAAAAGGGGGAATGTTGTAGTATTGTTTTTAAGGCCATTCCACTGTGCCAATATAGCCACCTTGAGTCAAAGGTTAGAGGCAACAACTGGGTGAGCAGAATAACCATAGAGACATTGGGGAACTGAGAAAGTCAGATAGTGATGGGCAGGGAAAGGGAAGAGGGAATTTCTGAGGTGATATCTGCTACTCATAGATGGACAAAAACATGGAGAGAGGGTCAGTCAGTTTACTAATCATTGTTCACTGGCTCTATCAGGCCTTTATATCAATTTCTGCTGCACAAATTTTTATTATATTAGAACATTATACAAACTTACACACATACACACACACAAACACACTACACACCACACAAATCCAAATCAAAGATTACACTCATTCACATATATCTCTATCTATGTGAATATATATATATATATATATATATAAACTAGTGTATGTCAATTAAAAACACATATGTTGGGAAAAATAGAGCAGTTATAAACAGATTTTATAATCTGAGTTTATACCCAAAACAACAAGTAAAACTTTCATCAGTGCAAAATGGTGTGCCTTGGGAAGGCAGAGAGAAAGTGAGAAAATGTTGGTTACCTTTCCTTGCAATCAGAATTTAGTTGTGATAAAATTGTAGATCAGAGGGCATTTTCTTAAATTAAAATGAAGTTTTTAAGGTCTTAAAAACACTGTTCAAACTTTAATTTAACTTAAATATATATCTTTTGCTGAAAATTAATCCTGATCACAGTTAAATCAATTCAAATAGTCAGACTGTAATGGTAAAAATAAAAATGCTGCAGATCCCCAAGTGGCAGCAGTGGGCAGTGGGAATGAGAACAAGGTGGGTCACAAAGGCAGCCTGTCCCGGGAGGAGCTATAGCTATGGCAGGTGAGAGACTTAGATGAATAGGCATGCCATGCAGAGTGAGGTTAGATATTAATTTAGTGGGTTATGGAGGAAAAGGGGGAGAAGGGGAATAGGAGAAAAGGGGGAAGAGCACAGAGGAAGAGGAAGGGGAGCCAAGGCAGCAGCTACCTCTTTGGGAGAGAGACAGAAAGGTAAGAGACTCAGGCTGGAAGTTGAAGATCAGCTTGCCTCTGAGGACAGCGAGGGAGTGGGTGTGGCTTTTCTCCTAAAGGGACAGGACAGACCATTACACAGATTATTCTCATTGGTTAATATTTTCTACATAGCAAGCACACCTGGAGGCTTTATACCATGAAGGCACCTGACTCCCACTCAAAGACATTTTTATGTAATTGGACTTGTTTGCAACCAGGGCACCAGGAATTTAAAAACATTCCAGGTGATGCTGGGTGTGGTTCACACCTTTAATCACAGCACAGGGAGGCAGAGGGAGGCAGATCTCTGTGAGTTCAAGGCCAGCCTGGTCTACAAGAGCTAGTTCCAGGACAGGCTCCAAAGCTACTGAGAAATCATGTCTCAAGAAAAAAAAAAAAAACAACTAATTCCAGGTAATAACAAAATGTTGCCAAGGGAGGAAAATACTCATTTAACACATTCTCTCTTATAAATAACATGCATATTTGAGATATTTAAAGTCTTTACCTATGATATATTTTTATCTTCCCTTCTGAGCACATCCATTTGGTATGGGACAATTGTATTTAATCGGCATTAAATAAATGCTGATTCATCAGTAGCCAGGATGGAAGTATAGGCAGGACAACCAGACAGGAAGTAGAGGCAGGTCAAGGAGAACAGGAGTATTCTGGGAAGAGGGAAACTCCCTCTGGAGTCCTGCCCAAACACCAAAGAAGGAAGATGTGACCTGCCCCGCTGAAAAAGTTACCGAGCCATGTGGCTAACATATACTTTAATAATGTCCTAATATAAGTTATAAGAGTTAATGGGAAGCCTGAGCTAATGGGCCCATCAGTTTATAACTTATGTAGACCTCTGTGTGACTTTCTTTGCTGATTTACCAGCTGTAGGAACTTGGCAGGACAGAAACCCCAACAAGCAGGTCTTCATGTTATATCCAAGAGCTTACCTTAAAATTACTAGTTAGTGACTGTTAAATCCATGAGGCAAAATAGATAAGTTTAACAGACCTCCTGACTGATCCAGATAATTATAATTTAGAAGCAGTTGATGGTGATAATCATTTCTCCTAACTCAATATGTAATTAATGTGTGTTTGCTTTCTTTTTATCTCTCAAGAAATTAAACAGATCACAATTGTTAGAGTTGCACTCATATCTGTATAACACTGCTTTACATAGAACTATAGTATTTTGTGTAGCATCTCCTAGTGGCAAGCTGTCTCCTGCTTCATTAGTATTATATGCTTCTGTTAAAGCAAGCACAATATCCTCTCTTGTAATGCTTCCTAAGAAAGGATTGCTAGAGACCCCCAATTAATGTTCTACTTAGGTATTGGTTTAATGATGGCAATTTTCACTGATAATATTGTGACTACTTTTTAAGTAAATAGTCTCTCATTAAAGAATGAAAGACATAGAATAATGTTTCATATTATTAAAATAGCCTTCTAATTTGTCAGATGAACTGTAACACATTTGGAACTATTAAGAATGTGTTCACTTGGATTTGTTCCTATTTACTTAATGAGATTTAATTTATGTCATGTAAATTTTTCACCTTGATTCAGAATGAGTTCATCTTTGGACATTCACAAAGTTCCAACAGACTGCTCATGATATCCAGGCTCTAAACTAGAGCATGGAATGCTCTGTTAAATATCAAACAAGCATACACACACACACACACACACACACACACACACACACACACACACATATTCACACACACACACACACACACCATTTACATAACGGAACTACTTAGAAGCATGTGAGTCATTGTATTCAGGAAAGTACAACAAATGTAACAAAGATTGATTACCATATTTCTTATACCAATATTTATTTACTCTAAACAAGATGTGCAATTTTAGTTTTTTTTTCACATTCATACTATCAGTTGTTAGAAATGCTTTCCTGTTAATAGCCATTCCTGGAAGGCAAGGATAACATATCCTTCTAAATTTCATTTGCATTTTCATGATGATTCCTGATAATATTTTTTTCTTTTCTTTCTTTCGTTTTACCAAACACTTTTTGAACATTTGCATGTCTTCCTTTTAAAGAAATGTTTATTAGAATAAATTATATACTTGATTTATTTTTTATTACTCAATGTTTACATTTTCTTATTTATTTTTGATATTAATCTTTTATCCTGTATGATCTTTCATTGCTTTTATTTTCTTTTCTCTCCTGATTGATTTCAAAGTAGCATTTGAGCTTGGTATCATTCTATTTGTATATTTTGGTTTTGTTCCCCTTTAGATTTTGTCTAAAGTTTTCCTTATCTATTCTAATTACCCAGACCATCTCCTTTTATCTTTTTTTTCACAGTATTATGTCTCACATTTAAATTTTTTAATAAATTTGCTTCAGTGTTTTAAACATTTGCACATAGATTTGTCATTTTCCCAACACACTACCAATGTCTGAGTTTTCTTTGACTTTTTTCTTAGTACCCTATGATATTTGAATAATAATAAATTGTTTTTTAATTTCTTAATTTAAGATGGGCACACCTTTAATCCCAGCACTCAGGAGGCAGAGGCAGGCTGATCTTTGTGAGTTCGAGGCCAGCCTGGTCTACAAAAGCTACAATAGGACAGGCTCCAAAGCTACAGAGAAACCCTGTCTCGAAAAACCAAAAAAATATCTTAATTTAAAATATACTATACTCTTCATTTGTGGAGCACAGAGTTCAGTCACTTGTGAAGAAGACACAAATGATACTCTGACATATCAAAGCAGTTCCACAAAAACATAGAAAAAGACATTCCCTACATGTTGCCATATATTTAAAGAAAGTTGACAAGAAGGGAACAGTGAGATTTTATCACATTTGGATTGAAGTGGCAGGGAATTGCTACTGTTGATAGTATCTGTTCATGTGGGTCCACCTCTTCCCAGCTGTCAAACCTTCTGGATGTTCTGCTGCTTTGGTAGTTGTGTTTCTGGATGCTTAATTTTTATAGTCAGTTTGCTATCCCACACATCCATGAGTCTTTCCTAAAGTTTCCAACTCAGAAGGCTTAATTATAATCTCAAAACTGGCTACTTGACTGCCATTCCTTTGAGCAAGGCAGCCAGAGCACCAAGAAAGCTTTTAACTGATACAACTCAGCCCGTCAATATAGCAGTCTGAATAAATTTCTGAGACCTCGTGAGAAAACTCCAAGTAAACAAGACAAGAGTTCCTTGTTCCTTCTATTTCTTCAAAACATGATTTTTTTAAAAATGTGTTTTCTTACCTTTCCCAGGTGAAATAAGAGGAGCAGGCTTTGCTTTGAATTGTTCATAATTTTATCCATTATCATTCAGAATGGTGTTTCCTAGTACACCATTTCCAGGTCTTCCTGATTGTATACAGCCTAAACTCATGTGACCTTGCCCTTGTGACTGTATGTAGCTTGAATTCAAACAAACTTTGCCTAATATAATACCATCAGAAAATAAGTTATCTGAAGCTCTGAATAAAGTTGGTTATAGAGTGAGACTGAAGTCTTCCTCATTTTTGGCTGCATTCATCCAGGTTCACTCCTAACTCAGAGTGATAACATCTGATATCTGTCAGTGAGGGACTTTGACTGGTACACAACCAGATACATTTTACTGATTTACACTAAAACATGCATCAAGTGAAATATGCACAAAGAGATCTTGCTATTCACATTAATACTATTTTTTTAAACATTTAACAGTCCTTTAACAGTTCTCAATGTCTGATCAGTAATTAAGGGAGTGGTCAGTTCTCTTTATTTGCCTCATATTAATGTGTAATATTATACATCAGAAAAGAACAATGTTCTAATATTTCCACAAATCATCAGTTATCCTATAGTCAAACACTTATATTGTTCTTCAATGGTCTTATAACTCTTATCATATAGCTATATTTCCATATTCGAGCCGTATCCTGAAGACTAGCTTCACTCCTTCTTCTAAACAGTTCATTCTTAGTACTACTAAATTTACAGTCATCACTATTCTCTCATATTTCTCTTTTAAACACAACTGTTTTAACACTCATGTCTGTTCGTTATAATCTGCTCGTGGTGAACAAATCTCAATATTATTAATGATAGCCTACTTTGCTGTATTTATTGAAAATAGGTTCACTCTTTTTGCTATTTATGTATTCTAAGTCATCATATACATTGACTAAAAAGCAAAATCCTGAAATTCATATTGAATTATCTCATTTTAATTCTTGATTCTTGGCCTTTAGAGAATCCTTAGAGTTGTCTGTAGTATTATTCTATTTACATGCTCCATTCATCTTTCTATTTACTCTGGATAAGCATCCCATTTATTTATTTTCTCACTGCAAAACTGTGTATCCTCCCTAAATGCATATTAGTTGTTCTTTCTTTTCACTGAAGAAGTGTAACTTTTTTGGAACAGAAAAAAAAAACCTCCTGCATTCACACACAGTATATTTACAACACCTTTAAGATTTATTTTCTTTACTTACAATAAATTATTTCATGTTCTCTTATAAGAATTATCCATACATTTATGCTTCTCATTCAAAGTAAAATGCTCTAGCCAGTTCCATATAATTAAACTACTATTGTTGATTTCTAAATTATCAACATTTCTCAAAACATGTGGCAATTTCACTGGCAGAGATAAGTACAGATTTTTCTTACATAGTAACAAATACAATAGCAAAACAAAAGCCACAAACTCTCCTGCTAAGTCTCAACTTTTTTTAATCTCTTACAATCTTTTAATATAATATACTAGTTTAGGGGCTGTGTATTCAAACACATGACCCTCTGGTGGAAATTTCTCTTTCAAACCATAATATTCTTCTCCTCACACACAGAGGTTCAGAGGTAAAATAAATATAGTCCATTTTTAAACCTTCCAACATTATTGAAAAGGCCTACCATCCCCAACCAACTTACCGCAGCTAAGGTTTCAAACCCGAGTTTGAACCATTCTACAACATATTAAAGCAGTAATGACAGTAGTGTCCCCTGATTTCCAAACATAACTCTATGAAGGACATTTTGCTTTCAAACTACTCCTTTCTCCACTCGCCTAACCCACTATTGAGTTAGCATTTAAGTCCATTGTAGAATCCACTCTTTTATAGCTCTCACTCTATACTTTCGAGAACAGCAACTCACTAGAAAATACAGACTGCTTTTCCATTGCCACTACATCTCACTTATCTTTGTTTATTATTTCACATTTTGTGGGTCTCAAATCTCCTGAGTTTGTATGAACTCAGGGCTTGCATTCTTCTCTGCTGTTTCTGCATTCCCTTCATGCATTATCTCATGTGGTTCAGTAACCATTAGCATCATTCATATTTGATGGTGCATGTTGAAGTCAAAAGACAACTATGTGGACTCTATTTTACATGAATTTGTCTCACTTAATTAGCATCCTCACACTTTCAGGATCTTTGTATCTGCTAAGCTACATAGCTGACTTTGTTTAATACCTTTTTAAAAATCAGAGTCTTTTAAACATTAGTTAAATTATGGAATCATATAATTTATGTGGGTGATAAATTATAATTAAATGTACTAGGCATATTTGTGAGACTAAAATATGTTAATTATTGTTGGGAACTACCTTACTAATAGAACCCTTGCTTGGCATAGACATAGTCATTGATTTGATCCTCAGCATATAAAAGAAAAAATGTATTATAGCACACGATCTTAAAATTAGTTAGGAAGCAAGAGAACAAATCATAAAAAAGGTACTTCTAGAAACTTTCTCAAATTATTTAGTTCATTACTAAGGGATTACTTTTTTATTTTGCATTTTTTTAACTTAACTCACAATATTATCATTTACTTCCAGAATAATAAATTTCTGTTTCCTTCCTCATTAATAGACTAATAAATCATTTATAAATTTTAAGTTATGTTTTTTCATATACCCTCTACATAATCTTATACACTGTGCTTTTTTGTCCATTGTTATATGATCTTTATTTCAGTGTCTATATAATTTTCAACCTTTTTACATAAAAATTTATTAAGTGACAGATGTACTTTCTCATGTCTTTGGCATAGTTTTGTGTTTGTCAACCTATTCAATTTTGTTTATTAATGTTCTTATTTTACATAAAAACCCTACAAGGACACAGTCATGAGGAAAAAGTTTAACTCAAGTGAGAATTGAAAAATTAGAGAATTGGAAATTTTGCCAAAGAGCTTGCTTCGGGCCCTCCATTAAAACTAGCATTCTAAGAAATCAGCTCATCAGGCTGGGTCAACAGATTTCCCCCCTCATCTATTTCTCAAGACAACTGAAAATCCATTAGATTTGTAATATGTTGATCATAATGCTTGCATTTTGTATATATAACAAAATATTTTTTAGTGTTATATATACACTGTCAAGACAAACTCATCATAATCTATGATAAGATATAGCTCATTTTTAAAGCTGAAACTTCCTTGTTATCCTAATATCTTTAAGTCATTTGTTCTGTTATGCTAGAAACTACAAGAGAGGCAAACAAATTTATATAACTAAAGTTTTTAGAGATGTCTTTGTATTATTTCAAGGAAAAATGAGGTTAGGAATTTTTGTTTGATAACATTTTCAAAAGCTATAATGTATTATTTAATATGTAACTGGAATGGAAAAATGAAGTAGCATTGGTCATGATTTCAAAGAACATTTTACTTTTTATTTCTCATATAGTGTGTACAATGTAACATACTGAAAGCAGTAAGGATGTTAATTTAAATAAGGCAGAGATGGTTACACTACTCGGAAGCTATAGACCTCTGAACAACAGGAAATAACAACAAATAAAACGAACAATCTTTATTTTGCCACGGGTATAAGAAGATGTTCTATTTCTTTAATTGTAGTTATTAATTGAATAGAATAGTGAAATAGAAATAGATAAGAAATAGCAGAAATGTTAGAAAGCTTAGAGCAATGCTTGAAATTAAAGTAGGATAGACTAATAAAGGTAGGTTCTTTTAATCTGTTTTCACTTATAAATTGCTGAGGACTGATAACCTGTTTAATATAGCCACTCATCTCTCATGAGGTCATAAAGATAACACTATTCAGTCATCAATATTATGGAGAAAATGTTCAGGAGATGATTTTCATGGACAACAATTTGTGATTTTAATTTTATAGTACAAGATAGTGAATATATTTTTAGAAATAAAAACATACAAATATTTTAAGATGGTTAGAAACATCATTAATATTTCATTTAATAATATTATTTTTGAATATCTAGTATTCCCTGGAAGTAGGCATCTTGAACAACAAATAAAGTCAGAAATATTAGGTTTTACTGTTCTTTTGTAACTCAGCAGAAATTAATCAAAGTCCTTCTGAATTGTAAGTGTATATCCAGGTGTGTTTGGAAGGCGCTTCCACATATCCAGCTTTTGCTTTAACTGCGTTTTCTTCACATGAGAAAACCTCTGAGACACAAGAGGTTAAATGAATAATTAGAATCAAGGTGTGATTTGGTAAGCATAATCTGAGTACAGAATAATGCCACAAGACATTTTGTTAACACTTATTTATTATGACCTTTATACTGCTTGTATAAGCACGTATTTGCTGAATGCTCATTTGTCTGCAATATTTACATGACTCTTAAAAACTTTATTTAACATTGAAGTTTTTCTTAAGTATATCTCAACTCCAATTAATATATAGTATACAAAACAGCTTATAACTTTAGATCCTGGACTAGTATACATTTCTGAAGAATTTTTGTTTGCTTTATAACTGCCTTTGAAACCACTTTAAATAAAAAAGGTACCTTTTAGTTTCCCAATCTTTAAAATCAGTTCCCTTGCTAATGTGTAATTAATTAATCAAAATTTTAAATATTGAAAAGGAAAAACAAATGAGGTAAATCTTTTTGAACATGAGTAACTTTCAATTGCATAAAATGACTAATAGTTGTCCTATGTTGATACAGAAATTACAACTTTCAAATACTTCTAAATATATCCCCCCCCACCTTCTGCATTGTCTGCCTCTTCTTTTTAAAGATTTATTTATTTATTATGTATACAACATTCCTTCCATGTATGCTTGCATGCCAGAAGAGGGCACCAGATCTCATTAGAGATAGCTGTGAGTCACCATGTAGTTGCTGGGAATTGAACTCAGGACCTCTGGAAGAGCAGTCAGTGCTCTTAACCTCTGTGCCATCTCTCCAGCCCCGTCTGCTTCTTTTTAACCTATCAGGCTATTCATTTTCTTTCTGGCATTTTGCTCTATTATAAATTGTGTGTGAGCGCTGAACATGTTAATATTTATATGTGATTGGAAGTTTAATATTGTGGGGTATACGGACATCGGTCACTCACGAGTGATCCATATTCTTTAATTGTGAAATAATTATTTGTTTCTCATATGTCCCATTTTATAAAACATGATCACCATTTCCATCTTCTTCATTAAACCATGCATTTTAACATTTAGTTACTATTAATATTAAAATAATTTTGTTTTGTGTAGAAGTTATGATAACTTTCCATAAATTAAATTAATTTTTATTTTAAAATTTCTACTTTATTTTTGATTGGATCTTTATTCCATATATGTTAATTTGGAAAAATAGAATTTCATATAATGTTTAAATAATAAACTTAAGTTTATATTTGATTAAAACAAAAGGAGTAGTTTTCAAGTTCTCACTATTTTATTTTTTGAGTTTATTATATAATTACATCAATCCACCTTTTCTCTTCCTCCATCAAATTCTCTCACACAAACATCTTTGCTCACTTTCAGTTCATTGCTTTTCTTTCCATCTATTTATGCTCCTTTTAAATAAATGTATACTTATATACAAATCGAGCAGCACACACACACAGACATATATACTGCTCAATTTGTGATAAATATATATAAATATATATATTTACATGTATGTCCTCAGGATTGAATAGCCTCTGTATTTTTTAACACATAGGATTTTTCCTCCTATTTGAGTATTCAAATGTAGCAAATTGTAATTTTTATGAAATCCTATTAGTCTTATATTAACAAGATGTCAATGTCAGATTGTATTTGTGATAAATAAACAGATAGTAATTTGTGCTTCCATTATTTAGTGTGCTGATTTGTTTTTCTTAAAGCAAAGAAACCTTGTTACTAACCTTTTACTGGTCCAGATGGTTTCTCAATCTTCTTGAATAATTTGGGTTTATATGTCTGTTTGCTTGTTTTTCCTGATCCTCATATCAACCATGCTCACATATGGCTTGAGTGTACAGTATTGGAATAGAAAATTTTAATACTTTGTATTTAAACAGAACATAATTTTGTTGAAAGCTATAAAGATTTTAAATATATATTTTGAAAACTCTAAGTAGGTAATTAAAGATGAAACAAACCAATGAGTAATTGGAAATATTTTGTACTCACATAAATCTATCTTAATATCTTTTCATAACAACGCATTATATATGCATACATGTTATGATCATCAGCAATTCTTAATGTTGTATAAAGGAGTCAATTATATGTTTTAATATTATTGCATAAGATAATTATTTTGAAAATGTCAACTTCATTTCTTCCTGCAATTTTCCTTAAAAAGGAAAATGAAGTTTAAGAAGAAATGCAGTTGATTACTAGTTTAGTCATGGTTACCATTAGTATGTAATTCTTTTATATTTAGGAATTATGTTTCTTGCTCTCCAATGATTTATTTCAAGGGCAATATAGTAAACATAACTATGAGTAATATAGGAAATGATCATTTATTCCTTTGTTGCAAATAATAAACTAAACTTCAACAAAATTAGAAAATTAGCTTTTTTATCTAATCCTAGTTGAGAGAACATCTAGAATAATAATTTTTTTCTTTGTTTCATTTCACTGTTTCCATTGTTCTTAGTATCCTGGCTTTATGCATAAATTAAAATATAGTTCCAAATTAATTATTAATGTTCATATAATCAATTCCCAATACTGGGAACATTTCACTGCCCTTGTCATGATGGTATTCTAGATTGATTAAAATATAGCTGACAGTTAATACTCTGGTGTGATTCTCTTTGAAAACAATCAGTTACTCATAAGACTATTAAAATACAGTTTTTATATTATATTAACTAATATTATAAATTATTTCTAAAACTCATGGAAACATTTTCTACTTTACAAAATTAATATGATTAAGAATCAGTTCTTGCTATAAAATCTTATACTCTCTATTCAGGTTTTCACTGTGAAATTAGTTGAAAAATTTGAAAACATGTGGGAATTGCTTGTATGATATTTTAAATGCTTTCACTTTAACAGTGAACTCAGTGAACTTACATGGCAACATAGTGGAAGGGTATAAATAATTATCAAAGATATTATTTATATATTAAATTTCCAAATAAATGCTGTCCACTGGTATATGCTAGTGCAAAGTATTGCTCTTAAACTTGTTGGTGTGTAAAGATTGGTAGCTATTAACAGTAATGAATTTTAAGATAATTATGATTTTCACATATAAGAAATATTTCTTAATATCTTTCATTACTAAAAATGAGAAATGTATTTAATTTGTATAATAATATTTTTTAGGTAATTCTCTGTGTGCATACTATTTATAAATCAAAGCAAATATGGAGAACATATTCTTATAATTTACTCAACATTAAATGACTAAATTGAGTCTTAAGAACGATAGTGTTCTTTGAAACTTTTTTATTAAAATTTGTAAGTTACTATATGCAAACATTCTAATCTGACCCACCTAAGGCAAAAAAAAAATACCTAGTTTTCTGAGCAAACTGTTCTCTTCCAGGATATTGATACTTACTCATATGGTCCTTTTAAAGGTATTTTCACAGCCAAAGTCTCTGTTCTTCCTTATTCAATTACCTTCTGATTTTCTTAATCTTTGGTTTCTAATAAGTTAAATACTTTTTAATCCCTCATCATATGATGAAGTAAGATTTCATACCATAATTTCTTGAGAACAATTTAAAGGAGAATTTTTATGAGTAACTAATTGCTATCTTTTTAATTTTCTACTGAAAGTGTTTATTAACATTTTATTATTATTATTGCTACCATTATTATTTAGGGAAAGAATAGGTTGTTAATTCTCATGTTTATCAGCCTACTATAAGGCAACCCTAACTGTACCAATTCAAGACTAATATCCAAGAGGAGCCATAAGCTCTGATTTTAGATTGAGCTTCACTCTTTATCTTCTTTATTCATGAATATAAAAATAAAATAGAGAATTAGCTGGATGCACCCCTGAGCAATATTTTCTCCTATGATCTTAACACCTAGATAACAGGCCACATTTAAAGAAACTTATGCCTTCTGAAAGAAAGATTCACAGTACACAGTCAGATTTGCTGCATATTATTCTGACATTACTTACATAGACATTTTTCATTGTTTTATTAATTTAAAAGGTGCCCTTTCTTTTAAATGGTTAACTATTCAAATTTTTAAAGTTATAGTTCAATTTTTCTTTTGTCATACACAGAAAAGATTAAAGGTTCTGTCTAAGGTGATAATTTCACCTTTTAAGTATTCTGAAAATTCAGAGAACAGTTAACTTTTTGTTTAATTAAAAGACATTGCAGCAAACATGTAGAATAATAGTATTTATTAAGATATTTATGAATAAATGCTTTAATTTCCCATGTCCTAAAGCATTGTGTTCTTTATTATACAGTCTTGAGGTAGCAATATTTACTCATTACTGGATATTAATTTTACCCAGGGTAAAGGAAGCAAACACTCTATCATTTCATTCTCTTCCACCTGCAGATCTTAATGTATAGTTGAGAACACATATTGACCCTAATATTTTGCATTTCTGTATTGTTAATCTTATTATTTTATTTCTAAGCAATCAGATTAGTTTCTCTCTCACACTATGTTGTTATATGAGATTCTATATATTCTTACACAATTTTGTTTTTAAAGAAACTTGAAGTTTAAATCAACTAACTTGAATTTAATTTGTAAATTATTATAAAACTATTTATCCCAATACATGGCATTTGTCATATTTGTCAGTTCTTTTTAGTCATCTGGGACTGAGTTGTGATGTTGGAGAAGGTCATTATTCCTAATATGGAGGCAGAAAATATAGAGAAAAGTACTACCTCCAAATGGAGATCTGAAAGTAAAGTAGATTTATGCTCAAATAGGAGACCCTGCTTTTCCAGAACAGGACAATTCCTAACTTTTTTTGAGGAGGAGGAGGTCACTTCCTCTTCCAGAGTTCCTGCTTTTTGTCACCCTGACTTCTATCCATCCAAGAAATATGTTTGTGCCAGTGTTTGCACCAATCTCTGCCAGCAGTCAATATAGCAAGAAAGATAACTGTTTTATCTACTACAATTAAATGATGTCTGCCACATGTGACTGGTTTCAAAGACATTCAAATATATACCACTACCTTTGTAATTAAAAAGACTTACATTAAAATTTTAATCTTTCCATTGTATTTTGGGTTAGTAATCAAATTTCAACAGGAAAAAATGAATAAAATAATATTGATATTTCCTGGTGTTGATTTAGAAGTTTTGAGCATTTTGGTAAAATAAAATAAAATTGTAATTAAAAACTCATTACAATAGGTTAAATAGTTACTAATAAAGCACGCAATATTCAGAGAAAAGCAACAGTTAAACAAGGAAAATATATTTTCCTTAAATACTTATTTTGTCATCAGAATGCTTCAGTACTACTGTGTCACTGGGAATAAAAAAATAGTTTGTTCAACAAGGAGACTTTGCTGGGCATTGAGGAATCAGTTTACAATGTAAGCTTCTGTTTGGCTTTTTTTGTTTGTTTTCTTTTTACTATCTAGTCATATTTAATATATTTTTCCTTACTGTATAAGCAATTGGCATCATCAAATTCAGAAAATGTTTGGAGTAAAATATTCTAAAAGGTTAGAGTAGAGATAATAAGAGGTTAGACTATAGATAATAAGGCATTATAAGCCTGTGAGTTGATATTATCTCGATGACAGTTTATTGGTTATAGGGCATCATTAGCCACTTTAGACTTTATTAATAGCAAAATCAAGGACTATTGAGCAGAATTCACCTAATAATTCCACCTTATGTGCAAATATCATTATTAATTAGTGAAAATGATAACTTATGATTTGACAATATTTACAATGTGATCCTTTAATGGAAACTATTAAATGGAAAGATTTTTTAAACAATCTTTTTTATTTTACATACCAATCCCAGTTCCCCCTCACTCTCCTCCTCAAATTTTCCTCATCTTCTTCCCACCCATCTCTGTCCACTCCTCAGAGAGGGTAAGAATTTCCATAGGTAGTCAACAAAGTCTGTCACATCAGGTTGAGGCAGGAGTGAGGCCCTCTCCCCTATATCTAGGCTGAGCAAAGTATGCCTCCACAGGGAATGAGCTCTAAAAAGCCAGTTCTTGCACTAAGGATAAATCCTGAACCCCCTTTAATGTTCCACAACTTACATGTTATAAAACTCTACTTAGTTTTGCTATACAGTGTGGGTTTTTTTCCTGTGTGGTTGTCTAAATTATTACAATTCTGAACAATTTTTATTTGTTGAATTAAAGTACTAAAGAGTGGTACTTAATATACAAATTTCAGACCTATTTCTAATCTATCAACACATTTTCTTTCCTATTGAACGTGAGCTTTCTATAGCACATGACTCTTGATTATTTCATGCTGCTATAGAATATTTGTTTCAATCCCAGAATCAGTGAAACCCCAGGAGAAAATGCAGAAGGGTATAACAATGGAGAGCTGGTAGTCTCCTGCTGTACTCATTTATCTATACATTACATTTTTTGTTCCATAAAAAAATACCAACTTATTGATTGTGTATCCTATTTTATAAATCCTAAAAATTAAAAAAGTAGAAATTTTTGCATTGTGAACCATGAAACTTCATTTCATGCTTTTATATATATAAAATATTTTAATTTTTATAATGAAACTTTGTTTTATATTTATATAAAATATATTTTAAATTTTATATATAAAATTAAGTTTAATATATAAATATTTCCATATATTAGATACAATTTGAATTAGTTATTTTATAGATCACTATTTATTACACTTATAAATTCAGGAACGATGTCTCTTGCACATTCCTATATCCACATGAGCAACATGCTATTGTTAAAGATGAAATACTTTTAAATGCAGAAATCATTAATATTCATAAACGTATAAATACTTTAGGTAAATATTTTGAAAGATGAATAAATTTGCATTATTAGAATGGGATAAATAGTACAGAACTTCAAAATTGCAAAAAGAAAAAAGTATTCAATTGAATAATTCTGTAACTAACCACGTATAATGAGATAACATGAAATTTCAACACAAATTCATTGATATATCTTATGAACACAAATAAAAATTAAATTTCTGACAGAGATTAGAAAGTTTAATTATTAGTATGTATTTAAGTTTAAAAGACAAAATTAAAATATATCTAGCAATAAATGGTTTGTATCACTTAGAGAAAAATTCCCCACCTATCTCACACTATTAACACACACTGTTCTACCAAAATCTTTAGGAAACAGATAGATTGCTTAAAAAAAATATTCACCAAGTGTTTTCAAACCAAAAACCTACGAGAGGACCTAGATAAAAAGCCAGCAGTGTCTTTGTAATACAATAATAGAATGATTCAGAAAAGTTGAAATAGATATTGTTACCATTATAGTGGGTTTCATGTTATTTCTGAGGGGTAAACTAATACAGGAAGTTTCTCTTGGCAACTAGACTAGCAGAGAGTTATGGCATCAGCTAGAAGTTTCCGGTAGCTGTTATGCTGTAACTAAACATTTTTAGTAATGAATGAAACTAAAATGAAAGCATTGTAAAGAATGTATTGAGAAAGTTGTCTCATTGTGCTAACTATGTCCTCAATTGTGACATCATTTACATGGTGGTTATAAAACCACTCTGGCCTCTCCCCATAAATACCTTCAGTGATGTGGCAGGATACAAGATCAACTCCAAAAAAAAAAAATATCAGTAAGCCAAAACAATCCTGTACAATAAAGGTACTTCCGGAGGCATCACCATCCCTGACATCAAACTCTATTACAGAGCTACAGTAATGAAAAAAGCTTGGTATTGGCATAAAAACAGAGACGTTGAGCAATGGAATCGAATCAAAGACCTTAATCCACAAACCTATAAACACCTGATTTTTCACAAAGAAGCTAAAATTATACAATGGAGTAAATAAAGCGTCTTTAACAAATGGTGCTGGTATAACTGAATGTCAACATGTAGAATAATGAAAATAGATCCATATCTATCACCAAACACAAAACTCAGGTCCAAATGGATTAAAGATAGAACAGAAAGTGGGGAGTAGCCTGCAATGCATGGGCACAGGAGACCTCTTCCTAAGTATAACCCCACTAGCACAGACAATAAGAGCAACAATGAATAAATGGGACCAAATGAAACTGAGAAGTTTCTGTAAAGCAAAGGAAACAGTCATTAAGACAAAAAGGTAACCCACTGAATGGGAGAAGAACTTCACCAACCCCATATCAGACAATGATCTGATCTCCAAAATATATAAAGAACTCAAGAAACTAGACATTAAAATTCTAAATAACCCAGTTAAAAAGTGGTGTACTGAACTAAACAAAGAATTCTCAACAGAAGAATTTCAAATGGCCAAAAGATACTAAAGAACATGTTCAACTTCCTTAGCTATCAGGGAAATGTAAATCAAAAAACCTTTGAGATACCATCTTACACCTGTCAGAATGGCTAAAATCAAAAACACCAATGATAGCCTATGCTGGAAAGGTTGTGGAGCAGTGGGAACACTCATCCATTGATGGTGGGAATGCAAACTTGTGCAACCTCTTTGGAAATCAATGTGGTGGTTTCTCAGAAAATTGGGAGTCAACCTACCTCAGGATCCAGCAATACCACTCTTGGGAATATACCCAAGAGATGCCCAATCATACTACAAAAGCATTTATACAACTATGTTCATAGCAGCATTGTTTGTAATAGCCAGAACCTGGAAACAAGCTAGATGCCCTTCAATGGAAGAATGGATCAAGAAAGTGTGGAACATCTACACGTTATAGTACTACTCAGTGGTAAAAAACAATGACATCTAGAATTTTGCATGCAAATGAATGGAAGTAGAAAAGACTATCCTGAGTGAGATAACCCAGACTCAAAAATATGAATATGGTATGTACTCACTTACTAGTGGACTCTAGCCATAAACATAGGACATTGAGCCTATAGTTCATTATCCTAGAGAAGCGAAGTAATAAAGTGAACACAAAGAAAAAAAAATATATATATATACACACATCTTCCTGGAAATTGGAAGCAGACAAGATTGCCAGGCAAAAGCTGGGGGCATTGGGGTAGTGGAGTGGAAGGAAGGGGAGAGGGGAAGAGAGAGGAGAAGGAAAAGTTTGGGGAGAGCTTAGGGGAGTGGGATGGTTGATATGGAGTAAGGATGGATATGGGAGCAAGGAAGGAGACACCTTAATTGAGGGAGCCATTTTGGGGTTAGCAACAGGCTTGGCTATTTAGGGGTTCCTGAGAGTCCACAGGGATGTCCCCAGCTAGGACCATGGGCAGTGGAGGAGAGGGTGCCTGAACTCGTCTTGTCCTGTAGTCAGACTGATGACTATCTTGAATATCACCATAGAACCTTTGTCCTGCAATGGATGGAAATAGAGACAGAGACCCACATGGGAGCACTGGATTGAGCTCCCAAGGTCCAGTTGAAGAACAGAAGGAGGGATAATATCAGCAAGGAAGTAAGGACCACGAGGGATTGGCCTACCCACTGAGACGCTGTGCCTGAGCTAATGGGGGTTCACCAACTCCAGCTGGACTGGGCATGAACGAACATGGGATCAAACTGGACCCTCTGAATGTGGCTGACAATTGGGGCAGACTGAGAAGCCAATGATAATGGCACTGGGATTTGTCTCTACTGCACGTACTAGCTTTTTGGCATCCTATTCTATTTGGGTGCATACCTTCCTAAGCCTGGATGGAGTGGGTAGGGCCTTGGACTTCCCATAGGACAGGGTACCTTGCCCTCTCTCAGGACTGGAGAGGGAGGGTGTGTGGGGGAGCGGGAGAGAAGTGGGAGGAGGGGAGGAAGTGGAAATTTTAATTGGTATTATTTATAAAGTAATAAAAAATATTATTGAGCAAAACAAAACAAAAAGCACTCTGGCTTACTGATTCAGGATAATTTCAGCAACACCTCAAAGTAATGCTAGAAGCCTGAGTTGAAACACAAAAAAGTATATCAAGATCGGTTTTTCTTATGGTCTTCTGTTACAAATATAGAGGTTAACTCCACACTGGTATAGGTCTTGCCTACAGTTAAAAGAACAAAAAAGCATCCGTTCATTATAAGTTATGAGTTAAGGGAGAGTTTTCTTAAAATATACAATAATGTATTTTAGAAGCTCAAATAGTTGAACAATACTTAAGAACATATTGTCCAATAATGTAGACTGAAGGACTGAGTTTATCAATATGTGAAATTAGACTCACATGGACATTGATTGTGTTTCTCATCATTCCCGTTCACAAATGAAAATGATTCTAACATTTTTAGATTTTTTTAAATAGATTTATTTTCGTTTTATGTATGCAAATATTTAGCTTGTAGGTATGCATCCAACATCCAAGCGCATGTTGGGTGCCAAAATATGTAAAAACGTGTAGGATATTCTGGAATTGAGGTATGGATGTTTGTGAGACAGCATGGGGGTGATGAAAACTGAACTTGGTTCCTCTGTGACAGCTTCAGTTTAATTTAATTCAATCATTTTCAGCAAAAATTTTTCAATTAAGCACCTTTCAAGAAAATCATACACAATATACTTGAAAAGTTACCAAAGTCCAAAACATCATCTAAATAATATGACAGGTTCAGACACACGTTTTCTTGTAAAATGCGTGCGGGCTGAGTCCTTCCGCCCAGTTCCTGGCCGCCAAAATAATTACACAGTAACTGTATTCATTTAAACTCTGCCTGGCCCATTAGTTCAAGCCTCTTCTTGGCCAACTCTTACATCTTGATTCAGCCCATTTCTAATAATCTGTATTCACCACGAGGATGTGGCTTACCGGCATGAGTCTAACCAGTGTCCATCTTGGGCCAGAGAAACATGGCATCTGCCACACTGCCTTCTCTCCCCCAGCTTTCCGTTCTGTCTACTACGCCCACCTAAGGGCTGCCCTATCAAAATGCCAAGGCAGTCTCTTTATTAACCAATGAAAGCAACCCAAATACAGAAGGACCTCCTACACCATTTTCTAAAACTCTATAAACAACTAATCTTTGAGGTCAGGTTGTGTACTTCTAACGTGGAAGAAAGTTTTTATGTTTTAGATAAATAATCTATCTCATTCTTCAGAAATCAGCCTCCCTGACTGACAGAATAATTCAAAAACTCTCAAAATCCCATAGTGGAATTTCATGTCTTTGCTAAATTATAGAAGTATGTTGATATGGGTCAGTTTCTATTCCCTGAGATACTTTAGTCCTTGGAAAGCCATTTGCTATAGAATAAATTATAGGAGCTGTTTTGTATACTGATTGAGGAAATTATGCTTTTCAAAAATCATATTAGTAATAAAATATAATCGTATATTAGAGAAAGACACAGTAGAGTATATTAAAGGCAAAGTTTAACAGATGTGTTTATTGTGGGCCATAAATTATTATTTAAAACTGTAACTAAATATTTACTCATTACTTTTGGAGTCTGTGCAGTTTCAAAACCATGCTATTTTCTTCTCAGTTCTGCCTCTTGACAAATTAATGGATAATACTAAGTGGACATGAGAAAATATTTATACTCATTTTGTTGTTAAAAATTTAAGTAATACAATTATTTACAGTGACAAAAGTTGCAGAAGGAAGATGTTTAGAGCTTTAGATTTATCTTGTTTCTCCATTATTTTATTTCACCATTTATATTTATTGAAAAATTCTAATTTCCATTGAAGAACCATCTTTTCTTGTCTCCTACTGATCTTCTACGTCAGTCTCTCTTACTACTTTTATTTGTTTACTTTGGAGTTGTCTTTATGGTTGTTATTAATTTCACAGGAGAACAGAACTGGGAATCATATAAAATCTGAGACCGAGTCAATAACCTTAATATCTCAGTCTATTACACCATTCAGCATTAACAACAAAATGTTCTACAAAGATGTTTTACGAACTAGCAAACTGACAGTTACCAGAATAAACCAATTTCTTCAGGTTTTATCCGCTGTTGTTTTTCTAGTGTTCAGGGTATGACTAACAACACAAAGGATAGGTAATGTGAATGGATGAAAGGGAGAAACTAGAAACCTGTCTGGTATGTGCAAATGAGGATCTTGCAAGAGAAGTTTTCAGTATGTAGCGTGGCATAAATACTGTTGGGACTTACTAGAAAATGAAAAAAAAAAAGACTAGAAGATCTCTTCCCCAGGGATTCTTGGAAAATTCCATTTCTGTTCATTCTGGAAGCACTTCCTTGTATCAGCAGTTCTTCAGGATGAAAGAAACTCAGTCTGAACTGAGGGCATTGGATGCCTTGTATGACCAAGGTGAGAGGCGTTTCCTGGAGAGCAAACAACCACCATGCTTTGCTACTGTTGTGGTAAACAGATAGGAAGTGGATATCAAAAACAGTAGGAGTTTCTGGACTTTTAGAGTAGGGTTTTGTGCGAAACCTTAAAGTCCCTCCCAGAATTGAATAAAATAGGGGTTGTTGTTGGTGTTGCAAGTATTTGAATCCAGCCCTTGGGAGAACAAAACAAGAGTATCAGGAATTCAAGATTATCCTTGGCTACACTGGATGTCCACCTGGTCTACTTGAGATCCTATCTCAACAAACAGGATATGGAGAGAGAGAGAGAGAGAGAGAGAGAAAGAGAGAGAGAGAGAGAGAGAGAGAGAGAGAGAGAGAGAGAGAGAGAGGAGTGGTGATACCAAGATGGCAATACTCTTCTCTAAGAGTTTTAGTCCTCGAAAATGTAACGGGTAATGACCTACAGGATGTCTCAAAGGGTACATTTCTAAACACGTATCCTGCAATACTGATCTGAGTTTGACCACAAAGATCTAAAACATGAGTTAAAGAATTCCGAATGTAACTTCTGATGCGCAAGCACGTGCACGCGCGTGCGCACACACACACACACACACACACACACACACACACACACATACACACACACACACACACACAAACAGGCAATACAACTAAGAGGAATAATAAAAAGAAAACATTTTTAATGATAAGATGTAAGAAAGATAAATACGTATAGGAAAAATACAGAATGTAGTGCTAAGATCTGTAATAGACAATTCAAAACAGGAAAGAAAATGAAGGAGAGGTTAGAGCATGAAACAGGCAGAAGGCAAAATGAGCCTCTCCATAGCATCTGTGCAAACCAGTGTCAAGTCCCCAACCTGATTTGACCAATCCACTTCAGAGAAGCGTCTTGATTTGCCATAAAGAGCCATTACAGACTGTATTCATTGTAAACGTGAAAAATTTGCCAATCACATTTGAGTCACAACCAGATTCCTAACTAGATAATATCCTGAGGCATTACTAAATAATTATCACTCTGGGTAGTTCATATCCTCTCAGAGTCATCTTTTTCAAATTCAGTGATTATGCTACATGCTTAACTTCTTATCAAATGTAATTACATTAAGTTTATTTTATAGTTTGTTAAGCCAGCGCCTTAATAACTTTTCATTCCTAGATTAATTTCTTTTACGCACACCAACAAGGCTTGCTTCAAGCAGCACAGCTTTTGAGACTGTTATTATGCATGCACAGATGCATCCTGCCTTTGCCAGTGTCTGTGATTATCCATTAAAGAACTCTGCATATACTCATTATCCACATGAGAGTGTTCTTCTGCAGTTTTGCACTGCTCAGAAGTGAGACCTCCTGTAAATTACAATTTATATGTAAAAGGAGTTTATTTTAGGAATGATCATTTTTCAACATTAAGGGGTCCATATCTCGGGGTAGCGCATGCATAACTTCTACAGTGTTAATGAGAGCTCTGTGTGTACATCAATAGACAACCTTTGGTCACAGACAAAGTATCCAGCAGTGCGAAAGGCATATTCACTTTCTGATCTAGCAGTTATCAAAATCAGCATGAACTCTCCTTTCTCAGGTAAGAACTGCGAGATTGGAAATCCTATTCTGGCCCCGTAGGGAATGTAATAAGGAAGTCAACCAGGAGAGATCATAAAATATTTATGAAAAGCTCACATCTATATTGTGCCCTACTCTGTTTTGTGATGCAAACAATGTAGAGAGCAGACCTCATTCATTTTACATGGTGTATAATAGGAAGGAAGGGGGAGAATGTATATCCATGCAATTGTACTTAAACTAACCAACAGAGCAGGGCAGAAGGGTATTAAAATCCCACTTACTATCAATTTTCTCCAAATATTACTCATTTAACATCACATATATTTAAGTCTCTGAAATAATTAACAAAAATAAAACAAAACAAACACATTACTTATGTCCAAAAACTATTTCGAGAAAGATATCTAAAGGTTAGAGGAAGCTATTTCCTATGCAAAGTCCTTTAAGAGATAGAAAGAAAACTTAAATGAAAAATCGTTTGTGGAGGACATTTTCTGTTGTGAAACTACTGTGTATTTATATTGAAGGAAATTGAGAGGTGTGAAACTTACCAATTAAGAAGAATGTTAGTTAGGCTCTAAAATGAGATGTGAAATTGGTTATGAAACTTTCTTTGAGAGACTATTAAACCTACTTAGATTTACTTAGATATATGATCACAAGGACAAACTGATGTGTTTTATGCTTGATTTGAGAAGTGTCGTCAGGACTCAGGAATGTGTGACTGAAATCTAATTAATGATGTTTTTTGTATATTGTGATTATTGTCTAGATGACTCTCAGTCAAAAAGTCTAATTCATTATATATACCTAATAAAAATTATAAAGATTTGTTTTATGAAATAATTACCAAGTAACAATTACAGAGGATCCTATTCAGGCAGGAAGGTGCAGGATGATATTTTTCAAAATATGTTCAATGATCAAAACTCATTATGGAAAATTCTCAAAGAATTAATAACCAGAAATTGTCTCACAACCTTTGAATCCAAACATTCAAGTAGGCAGAGGTAAGCTGATAATTTGAGATCAAAGTCAGCCTGATATAAATAGTAAGTTTCAGGATAGTGTTGGTTACACAGAGAAACCTAGTCTTAAAAAAAAATAGAATTAAAGAAAAATATTCTTTACAATATCAAATTCTTCTTAAAATAACAATGTATACCATATTTAAATAGACTATATAATAATTCCTTAATTTCATGTCTAAAGGCTTTGATAAGGAGACAACTGAATATATAAACATGAATTTTAAAATGTCTAGATAAAATATGAAAGATAGTTGACTCATTTTTCTAAAACAAAATCTTTAATAAATATCAGGCTAAAAATCATAGAATATTAAGAATTAATTAACTGTTAACAATTACAGCAAACAGCTAAGTGGTGGCGGCAAAGGCCTTTAATCGCAGCACTTGGGAGGCAGAGGCAGGTGGATCTCTGTGAGTTCGAGGCCAGCCTGGTCTATAAGAGCTAGTTCCAGGACAGGCTCCCAAAGCTACAGAGAAACCATTTCTTGAACAATTACAAAAATTGTAATGTAGCATAGGACACAAGTAACCATGATGGAAAAGAAGAAAAAGTCATATTTTCATAAAAAACTTTCAATATGAGAATCACAGTAAAAAATTGTTCAGGAATTGTCTGTTATGATTCATAATCATTTTTCTTTCATTTTTAGATTACTGGTGAAAAAATGGTTCTGTTTAAAGGAGAAATCACCTTCCACTAAATTAAGTAAACAATAGTTTCTAATGAAAGGGTTCTAAAATTGTCATAAATGTCTTTGGGTCATGTATGTATTGTGTCAATGCAAAAATGAAGAACAGGGCTCGCTTCTGATACCCACATGAGGAGAAATGCAATGAGAGGTCTGAACTCCATTTGAAAGGCAAATAAAGGTGATATGAATCCTGACTTTTCAAATGATATGATTTCATACCTTAATTATCTAATGATTATACTACTAACAAGCTTAAAAATTAAAAATGAAACAATACACATAACATAGGTCTCAAAATATCTAGGCATCAATATCTGAAATAAATGAGAAATTAATGTCACTATGCCTTTTCTAATACATTAAATTATATGTCCAGTATCTAAGGATCTATTATTTCAATTAATAGTTCATTAATTAATTGTTGCAATTAACTAGGAATTAAGCTACATAAAATTTGTGTACATGCTGGGACACTGTCATAATTCATTTAAAATGTAATCTTAACATATCTACAGTTACCTGAGAAGAAATTATCTTTTTAAATTATTATTCTTTTATTGAAAATAAGATATTTCTTATGCAATATATCCAGACTTTAGTTCCCCCTCCCCCCACCTCTCCTACTTCCTCCCCACTTCCTCTCCACTATAAAGCCAGAGTATTTCTGTCTCTCATCAGAAAAATACAGGCTCTTAAGAGATAAAACCAAACATGACAAAAAATATTAAAAGGTAGAAAAATACCCACTTCACCAAGCTCGGGTAAGGCAACCAATAAAAGCAAAACATCCTCAAGAACAGGCACAGGAATCAGGATCATATTTGTTCACACAGGATTCCCATAAAAACTCCAAGCTAAAAGATATATCCTATATTTTGAAGACCTGGCACAGTCCTGTGTAGGCCCTCTGCTTGATGCTTAATCTCTGTGTGTTCATGGGAGATACGCTCAGTTGACTCAAGGGTTGTGTTCTCTTTGTGTACTCCTTTTCCTCTCCCTCTTACATTCAACCTCCTTCGTCTTTTACAGGGTTCGCTAAGTGCTGAGAGGAGGGATTTGATGGATATATCACATTTAGAGTTCGGTATGACAAGGACTCTTTCTGGGAAGTGTCTCACAGTGGGTCTTTGCATCTGTTCCTGTGTGCTACAGAATGAAGCTTCTCTAATGATAACTGAATCTATAATGATAATTTGGATCTATAATTATAGCAGAATATCATTGAAAGTCATCGTATTTATATTTCTTTTAGACTAGTAGAATTTTTTTTTTAATCTAGGTCTCTGGGCTATCTATTTTAAAGTTCTTGGTCCCCATAATCATGTCAAGTATTGTTTCCATCTTATAGAGTAGGTTTTAAGTCAAAATAAATGTTGGTTGACTGCAACCACAATTTCTATGCCACAGTTGGCCTATCATCTCCTGCAGAAAGACAGAGTGTATTTCAAATGTTTTGTGGCTTGGATGGTATTTATGTTTCCCTTTTGGTAGACTGCAGAGTATCTTCCTGTTAGAATGAAACTAGAAAATAGGAGTTATTGCTTCATGTAGGCACCAGCTCAGGCCCTCCATGTTCAATTTGTTGTGTGGGTGTTATCCTTGCCAGTGTGGCCCTGATGTCAGTTTATGGAGGGGAATCCAGTGTATTAGAAACAACTTTGGTTGTTTGGAGATTTCTACGGGAACACCTTGGTCAACAATTCAGATGAATGCAACCCAGTCTAAGTACCGGAAGCCTCTGTTGGTGACAAGAGATGGCCAGTTGAAATTTCATATCTAGCATTATTATGAGATTTCATTAGAATCACCTTCATATACTTTACAAAGTTTCTACTGCACTAGGTTTCCGTATCACCTTTCAAATGCTTCTCAATTCCAGCTCTCTGTCAAATATTTGCTCCCTCAACCCTCTAGCCCCCTATATCTTTCCACCTGATATTCCTGTTTCCACCCCTCCCTAATCTCAGTACACCCATAAAATCTATTCTATTTCCCCCTCCCTGAGCGATACAAATGCCCCACCCCCATTCGCTGCTTCTGTACCT
>PVIU01021514.1:0-31399 GCA_004026605.1 Ondatra zibethicus
TCTATCCAAGACCTTCTAGCTTTCATGGTTTCCATAGAGAAGTCAGGTGTAATTCTGATAGGTTTACCCTTATATGTTACTTGACCTTTTTCCTTTGTGGCTCTTAATATTCTTTCTTTATTCTGTATGTTTTGTGTTTTGATTATTATATGGCGAGGGGATGATTTTTTTATATCCAGCCTATTTGGTGTTCTGTATGTTTCTTGAACCTTCATAGGAATATCCTTCTTTATGTTTGGAAAGTTTTCTTCAATAATTTTGTTGAATATATTTCTGGGCCTTTGGAGTGGAATTCTTCTCCTTCTTCTATCCCAATTATTCTTAGATTTTGTCTTTTCATGGTGTCCCAGATTTCCTGGATGTTTTGTGTTGCGAATTTGTTGAATATTTTGTTTTCTTCTATCACTGAATTTATTTTCTCTATCGTGTCTTCTGCGTCTGAGATTCTTTCTTCTATCTCTTGTATTCTGTTGGTTATACTTGTCTGTGTGGTTCCTGTTTGTTTATCCAGATTTTCCATTTCCTGCCATCTCTTGGTTTTTGTTTTCTTCATTGCTTCCATTTCAGTTTTCAAGTTTTGTACTGTTTCCGTTACCTGTTTGATTGCTTTTTCTTGGTTTTCTAGGGTATCTTTGAGAAACTTATTCATTTCTTGTAACTTTTTGTTAGTTTTCTCATCACTTTCTATAAAGTTTTTCAACTCTTCTTTAAAGGTCTCTATAACTTTCATAAAGTTACGTTTAAAGTCAATTTCTTCTACTTCTTCTGGGATAGGTTGCTCGGGTTTTCTTGTTCCATAATTGCTTGATTCTGGTGTTATCACGTTGTTTTATCAGTTTGTTGGATGAATTCTTTGATTGGCACCTGCCCATCTCTTCCTTCAAATGTGTTAAGGAGATTCTCGGTGGCTTGGTCCCTCTGTCTGGGCATATCTTCCGGGGTCCAGATGAATCAGGGACCGAATGAATCTGTGGAAGCTGGTTGGGCTCCTTCCTCCCAGGGGTTCCCAGTCCCAAGTGTGGGCTTACTGAGAGTTCCCTGCTCTGCTCCGCTCGGCTCTGTGGGAAAAGGGAGAGCCTCTAGCAGTGGGCTCACCCTTCCCCCAAGGCCTCAGCCTGGATAGGCTGAGTTCGGATGCAGTTAGGACCATGCAGATGAAAAGAGATGCCCAGGGACGAGCAGGGTTGGGATAAGCAGCAAAGCCAGTAGAGGGGGGCCCTAAGTGGCCAGAAAGCCTCGGGGACAGGCTGGGACAGGCTGGGACCCACTTACCGGGGTCCAGATGAATCTGGGGAAGCTGGTTGGGCTCCTTCCTCCCAGGGGTTCCCAGAGCCAATGGAGGGCTTACTGAGAGTTGCGATACCTTGGTATTGGCTTAAAAACAGAGACATTGACCAATGGAATCAAATCGAAGACCCGGATATTAACCCACAAACCTATGAACACCTGATTTTCGACAAAGAGCTAAAATTATACAATGGAAGAAAGAAAGCATCTTCAACAAATGGTGCTGGCATAACTGGATGTCAACCTGTAGAATAATGAAAGTAGATCCCTATCTATTTCCATGCAGAAAACTCAATTCCAAATGGATAAAAGACCTCAATTAAATCTGACCACACTGAACCTGATAGAAGAGAAAGTGGGCAGTAGACTGCAACACATGGACATAGGAGACCACTTCCTACGTATAAACCCAGTAGCTTAGATAATAAGAGCAACAATGAATAAATGGGACCTCCTGAAACTGAGAAGCTTCTGTAAACAAAGGACACTGTCATTAAAACAAAAAGGCAACCTACTGAATAGGAGAAGATTTTCACCAACCCCACATCAGACAAAGGTCTAATCTCCAAACTACATAAGAACTCAAGAAACTAGACATTAAAATTCTAAATACCCCAATTAAAAATGGGGTACTGAACTGAACAGAGAATTCTCAACAGAAGAAGTTCAAATGGCCCAAAGATACTTAAGATCTTGTTCAACTTCCTTAGCTATCAGGGAAATGCAAATCAAAACAACTTTGAGATACCATCTTACACCTGTCAGAATGGCTAAAATCAAAATACCAATGATAGCCTATGCTGGAGAGGATGTGGAGTAAGGGGAACACTCATCCATTGCTTGTGGGAATGCAAACTTCTGCAACCACTTTAGAAATCAGTGTGGCGATTTCTCAGGAAATTGGGAATCAACCAACCTCAGGATCTAGCAATACCACTCTTGGGAATGTACCCAAGAGATGCCTAATCATACTACAAAAGCATTTGTGCAACTATTTTCATAGCATCATTTTTTGTAATAGCCAGACCTGGAAACAACCTAGATGCCCCTCAATGGTAGAATGGATAAAGAAAGTGTGAAATATATACAGTTTAAAGTACTACTCAGTCGTAAAAAACAATGGCATCTTGAATTTTGCATGCAAATGGATGGGAATAGAAAACACTATCCTGAGTGAGATAACCCAGACCCAAAAAGATGAATATGGTATGTACTCACTCATTAGTGGACTCTAGCCATAAACAAAGGACATTGAACCTATAGTTCGCAAGCATAGAGAAGGCAAATAACAAGGTGAACCCAAAGAAAAACATATATAGATTCTCCTGGAAATTGGAAGCAGACAAGATAGCCAGGCAAAAGTTGGGAACATGGGGCTGGAGGTGGGGGTGGGGTTGGGAGAAGGGGAAATGGGGAGAGAGAAGGGAGAAGGGAAAGATTGGGGAGAGCTTGGGGGAGTGGGAGGGTTGAGAATAAAGAAGGGTGGATATGGGAGCAGGGAGAAGATAACTTCATTAAGGGAACCATTTTAGGGTTGGCAAGAGTCTTAGCTCTAGAGGTGATCACAGGTGTCCAGGGGGATGTCCTCAGCTAGATCCTTGGGCAGCAGAGAAGAGGGAGCCTGAACTGGCCTTGACCCATGGTCACACTGATGATTGTCTCGAATAACAACATAGAAACTTAGTCCGGCAATGGATGGAGATAGAGACAGAGACCCACATCTGAGCACTCAACTGAGCTCCCAAGGACCAGTTGAAGAGCAGAAGGAGGGAGAAGATGAGCAAGGAAGTCTGGACTGTGAGGTGTTGGTCCACCCACTGAGACAGTGTGCCTGATCTAATGGGAGCTCACCAAATCCAGCTGGACTGGGACTGAACGAGCATGTGATCAAACAGGACTCTCCGAATGCGGCTGACAATGGCGGCAGACTGAGAAGCCATCGATAATGGCAATGGGACTTATTTCTACTGCATGTACTGGCTTTTTGGGACCCTAGCCTGTTTGGATGCACACCTTCCTAGGCCTGCTTGGAGGGGGAGGGCCTTGGACTTTCCACTGGCCAGGGTACCCTGCCCTCTCTTAAGACTGGAGGGGGAGTGAGGAGGGTGAGTGTGGGAGTGGGAGAGGAATGGGAAGAGGGGAGGAAGTGGAAATTTTTGAATGGAAAAATAAAAAACAAAAAATGGAGGAAAAGAAAAAAAATAGCATCCACTCAGGCTTGAGGGTTATATGATCTGAAGTAATAAAAAGACAGAGAAATCTAAGTGATAACAAAACATGGAAGAAGGGTATACTTGAACAGTGGGAACTGCTTGCTTTGTGGTGAGGACAACCCTAGAGAACAAGGGACTGCAGGGCTTTGTCCCATACCTTAGTAATGTAAATCACCAGGGAAGGGAAGTGAGCTGTAACCAACCTGCTCTTTCATATCTCAAAGAACATCCACCATTTCTTTTATTGGTATCACACATTTTATGTTCCTCAATTTGTTGTGAACAATATATTTACTGTGAGTTGCAGTGATGGAGCTAGAACTTAACACAGGTGAGGCAGTCATCCTTGCAAGTACTGATGGGAAACTATGAGTGTTGTTTTCACCTTATTCATGACGTTCAGTAAGTTAGAAGAATATTTTTCAGACATGTTTAGCATGTCTCATTTTCGGTTTGTCTGATATTTGATATTCTCATTGTGGTTACGTAAAAGGGGAAGTAATATCAGCGAAATAAAGACACATTTTTTATATTACATTTGGGAACTTATTATAGGTCATCTTATTATTCACATATTTTTGACTTTGTCTATTGCAGAGATAGTTTGCATCTATATTCTGTACTCTCTTGATCCCTGGGATTTTGTTTCTGTGAATCCATCTGGAAGGAAGTAACTAAGCAAAAGTCATTTGCAAAGGGAATGAGTTGATGGTAAAGTCAAGCATTATTTATAATTATCTTCTGTTTGAGAGGCAGATTCTTATTTTTAAGTGTTTCATCAGTCATATTTTTTCTCATGTGAACAAATGGAACTCATTTAATGGCCACTTTATCATGACTATACCAGCCTGCTCAATTTTGTTTGGTTAGAATTTCATCAACATAATACAGAATAGAGTCATCAGGGAACAAAGAATCTCAGGTGGAAAATATGCTCTCATCATATTGGTCTGTAGGCAAGAGTGTGGGAGCCATGATCTTGATTAATGAGTGATTTGGGAGGGCCCATGCTGGTGTTAAAGATGCAATCCATGAAAAGGTGTTCCTGGATTGTATAAGAAGGCAGGCTGAACAAACATGGAAACCAAGCTGGTAAACAGAGTTCATGCTTTCTGATTCAGTCCCCACCTTCACGTTCCTACACTGATTTAATGTCCTGATTTTCCTTGTGATGGGGTTTGAGAGTTAAGATGACAGAAACACTTTCATTTACATGTTGGTTTTGTTCATAGCGTTGGTCACTTTAATAGATCACAAGGTAGGACAACTGAAAATTCTTCTCATGAAAGTAGTGAAGGAGGGGACATGACAGGTTGTCAAACTGCAACTTCACCCACACACAGAGTCCCCCTTCCAGATACAGCTACCCATTCTTACAGACACAGACAAAGAGAGAATGAGAGTCCTACTTCCCACACTCAGAAATACACTCCTACACCCATCCTACACACCCACACTCAGAAAAACTCTCACATTCACTGGTAGAAGGAATGATATTTTTTCTTTTTTGATAGGGTCACCTGGGTGGCCTGGACATTCTATATAGAACAAGCTATGAGAAATTTTCTTGCTTTTGTCTCCCTATTGAATGGATTAATACTATATTTCACCATGTCCAACCAACAAATGCAGTGTTGTCGATAATTAATGATTTTATTTTTTGAAAAACTTTCAACACAATATATTTGATAATTATTTACTTTCTCTCTTCTTTTGCAGATCCTACCCATTTCCCCATTTCCAGAATTCCATATGGTCAGTTTTAAGGGTTATTTATGAGGACATATAAGGGTTTGGACTCAAGGCACTCATTTTCATATAAACAGTTAATGGTTTAAAAATCCAAAATTGGCAATACATGTTCTCTTTTAAAAATCATTATACAATACATGTATTTGCTTTTACATATTCCAATTCTTTTATATTATAATTATAATACCCAGGGCTCAAGTGTTGGTTCAGTGGTACTGTGACTGTCTCCCAGTATTAGTATTTTAGCTCAATTCACAACACTTAGCTTAGAATCTGGGTGTGATGGTTTATCCTATATTCCCAGCACTGGGGGTGTTATGACTGGAGAGTCTCTAAGACCTGTCATCCAGAGAATCTATTTGTGCATTTGTGTGCCAGATTCACTTTGAGATCCTATCTGAAAAATGAGATAGAAATGAACCGATAAACACACTCAATCTTAACTCTATCCTCCAGACACATGTGCAAACCATACACAATGCACACACAGTCTAGTCAGTTAGCATTTTCAGCCATCATTAATCCCAGCACTGGGGAGTCAGAGACAGGTGGATCTCTGTGAGTTCAAGGATAGCCTTTTCTACAGAGGGAGTTCCAAGACAAAGATAAACAGAAACCCTGTCTCAAAAAGCCAAAAATTAAAAATAAAAGAAATAGAGATTAAAATAAAGTCACATAAAGATGAAAAACACACAGAGAATCTGGATACTGTATGTTATTATTCTCTCTTTGAATTGTTTGAATGCTGAGGAAGGAGAAACAGCTACTAAAAGATATTTGCTTATAAATGCAGCTGAATTAATCCAAGATAGGTATTTTAAAAATACCTTGTCTTCAAAATTGAAGTCAAAAGATATGTTACTTTGGAGAAGAGATCTTGCTTTTGTTTCCACAGGAAATGAGAGGCTGTGGATTCATTCTGAGTTAAGAAAACTGAGATTTGATCAATGAAGACCACCTGAGAAATCTCTGGTAAGAAGAGATGGCCCAGATGTCTGAGTTCTACATCCAGAACAGATTCAAGATTTCTGCCTGAGATGATCAAGTTTCACAGGATACTCCAGTCAGGACTTGATCATAACTCTTAAATTTTCTTTGGGTTCCCATGAGATTATCAGCGCCCCCAACCAGCTAGAAGTAGCCTGGAATACTACACCCTCAGTCCCAAAAAATGGACTATGGATATTTTTCTTTTTTTAAAAAAAAAAGAGTGGGAAGTGGTGCAGGAGAATTTTCTGTATTCTGTCAATCATGATTTAAATAAATGCTGATTGGCCATTGGCCAGTATGTATAGGTGGGACAACCAGTCAGGAAGTAGAGGCAGAGCAAGGAGAATACAAGAATTCTGGGAAGCAGGGAGCTTGCTCGGCATTCCTGTACAGACCACTGAAGAAGCAGGATGTGACCTGCCCCACTGAGAAAGGTACTGAGCCATATGGCTAACATAGATAAGAATAATGGGTTAATATAAGCTACAAGAGCTAATAAGAAGCCTGAGCTAATGGGCAGATCAGTTTATAACCTAATGTAGACTCTCTGCACGATTTTCTCAGGGACTAAACGGCTGGGGACCATGCAGGACATAAACCCTGACAAGCAGGCCCTCATGTTACATTCCTTGATGCCCAGCATTTAAAACTGATTCTTTAAAGCATCAATCTACTGACCATGGATCTTAAGAATGATGGGGTAGGGAAGATATATCAAAGCAAATGAAGAATACAGAAGGAAGATGACAAGAGAAATAGAAGGAAACTCTACTCTCAGCTGGTGAATCCTATTCTGAGTCTGGACTCCATGATCTTTTCAAGACTACTGTGTAGTTGAACCACGGCATGTGATGGAATCTCACTATTCATGTTCAACATGGCACACTTGAATGAAAAGGTAAAAATGAGAGCAGACTGCATATATGAGTAACAATGTCTGCCACAGACCACAAAGAGGAAGACAGGGCCTGTTGAGCTGTGTTCTCTGACTCTGGTGGTGTGAGAGTCACTGGGATCTTAAAGAAGAATGGGAACTGGAATGTTCTCAGAGGCTTGCTCAGTGTAAGGGAGGCCCTGAGCCTGAAGTCAAACCAAGAATCCCAGCCTCGATGCTCACCTGACCTCAGAGCAGGTTTCTGTGGTCAGATGATGTTGTGGTAACCTCTATAATGCAAACTATCTATAGATGATGAGAAAGTATGCATCTCTGAAGCCAGCACTCAGACACACAAACATATGCACACAGACAGATATACAACAACAGAGACAATCCTTTCCACACACTTACAAGAACAGATGGGTATCTGTATATGAACATCTTATGCTATTTGAAAATTTTCTTTTCCCACCTATGTCATTCATTCTACTTAAAAACAAATAACCATGCTCATTTATAATGTACTGTGAATACATTGATTTATCCCACTACCCTCTCTCCTCTTTCCTTCACTCCTTTGACCCTTATGTCCTCTCCTATTCTCATGTCTCTTCTTTTCTCTCCTCCCTTCTTTCCTGCATTTCTGCACCAACTCTGCTTCTTTTGTTTGCTCTTGCGTGAGCGAGATTGCAGGGTCACAGCATCTTGTGTAATTCTCTGAGGGACCCCACAGTTTTCAGAATGTTTTAGTAGAACCACATTCCCATTTCCATTGCACAGGCATCCCTTCATCTCCATTCCCATAACACTTGGTCTCATTCTTTCCGTGGGTAAACGCACTCATATCATTGGTTACAGGCAACTAATTCTTTTGGGTTTAAGATCAATTTCTGTGGTTGTTAGAAATGTTAGCTTTATGCAACCTCTTCTGCCCATATGCCCTGGTCAAGGTAAAGCATCCCAATCAGAGCATGGAGGGCAGAACAATGTGTGCTCATGAGGACATCACCTTTCAACTCTGGGTTCCAGAGCTATCTTTTAACCTCCTGACACATAACTTAGAAAAATGAGAGAAAGGTGTTTTTCTTGGAAACAAAAATTAAACTGTTCTCTTGGATGACAGAAACTTTGTTATAACCTTTAACAGGCTGAGGTTTCAGCAAGTATTTATTATTCAATATGAGAAATATAATTATTAAAATTAACATTTGAATCAAGGTTTCATTTAAACTACACAAGAAGTAGGCCATTGGGCTAAATCACAGAATTGGATGAGAACTTTTTAACAAATGTACTGTTTAAATTAGGGGTATTTACATCTGTGTGGGTAGTGTAGCGCTCATAGAGACAAACAGATGGCACAGAGTCCTCCAGACTCACATGTGGTTCTAGCTGCCTGTGTCTTCTAGGGTTTCAATCATCTTTGGCTTCTTCAGGAACTGATTCAGGTCAAAAGACAGGATCTCTCTATCTCAGTGTGATGATCTGCATTTTGTTCACGTAAAGGAAACAATCCTCAATTTAAAAGGCAACTATAACGGGGCTGTGAAAATCAAGTTTTTGACACACAAGAACCCTTCAGTTGGTTCTAAACAAAGAACTCAAAATCCATGACTAAAAAAAAAAAAGGAAAGAAAGAAATGGGTGTGGCAGCCAACCAGGTATACCATATAGGGAATGTGGAGAGTGAACAATCACTGGGAATAACTGGAAAATCAGATAATACAGTCATTGAGATCCTGGCCCAAGGATAGAATTTTTCTCAAAACAAGTGGTGCAGATTGTTAGAGAAATGCTTCATATGTCAACACACACACACACACACACACACACACACACACACACACACACACACACACACACACGGAGAGCAGTGAGAGAGAAAGAGTGAGAGTGAGACAGATTGAGACAGACACAGGTAGACAGAGAGATAAAGAGTAACAGGGAGAAACACTATAATAAATAAGCACACACAACACAACAGGAAACAGAAATTCGAATAAACATTTGGACATTCAAAGATTACTACACACTATATCTGTAGAGAAAATCCTTAAGTGTGATATGGAGAGGCAGTGCAGACACAGACAACTCCAGTCTTCCATGTTTCTCTTAGCAGGCTCTTCTGTGATGAAGATTTCTAAGTGCTCTCAGCGCCCCCTGCTGGTCCTGTGTTCCCCACAGGGGTGTTTGTGTTTGAGCTCACAGTAGCATTCACTCACTGTGTCTCTTGCACAGTAATACAAGGCTGTGTCCTCTGACCTCGGACTGCTCATTTCCAGGTACAGAGTGTTCTTGGCATTGTCTCTGGAGATTGTGAACCGGCCCTTCACAGCGTCAGTATAGCTGGTGCTACCACCACCACTACTAATGGATGCAACCCACTCCAGCCCCTTCCCGGGAGCCTGGCGGACCCAGCCCATTGCAAAACTACTGAAGGTGAATCCAGAGGCTGCACAGGAGAGTTTCAGGGACTTTCCAGGCTGCACTAAGCCTCCGCCAGACTCTGACAACTGCACTTCACACTGGACACCTGTAAACACAAAGAATTCTGGTAGGAAACTGACACAGAAGAATTTTTTCTCTTTCTCATGTATACACCACACACAGAATCTAATCTTTATGAATTACCTTTTAAAATAAGGACAAAGAAAACCAATATGATCCTTAAGTCCATGGTGAGTGTCCTGTGTTCAGTGCTGACCCCTGACTGGGAGGACTTGGGAATCCAGGGCTGGTCTCCTCTGCCAGAGCTGCAGGGTCAGGACAGAGCTGGTTTTTATGGGCACAAAGAAGCCTTATTTGCATATCTTCCTGCCATAGCAGGCTCTGGGCAGAAGTTGGACCTGGGCAGAAGGCAGTACTCAGCGCAGATATAAGACATGATACACACGGATGACAGTTATAGAAATTGAAGCATTAACGTAGCTCTGTGTACATAATTTCCTTGTTAGGGATTCACCACACATATTTAGTTCCTTTTTCACGATGTGCACAGGGAATGTTGTGTTTCCACACTGTCATGTCTCTTTAGGATCAATGTGAAATAGAAAAGCTCCACACATAGCTGTGTTGCTAGATATAAGCTCTGTCTGTCTTTGTCTCTGCTGGACACGGCTTCTTCCTGAGGTGAATCCTGACAAGAACACTTGAAACTTTTCTGAATTCTATTCAGTCCTGAGAGGTGCTATCAAATGCCCCATGGAATTTTGCAAGTGATACATTCCTTGTTCGGTCTGTCTTCCTTTCAGTGGTTGCTGTGGAGACGTATTTGTATTTGCAGCACTTAGTTGTTTGCGTCCTGAAGTTCTCCCTATGATAACTTTGTACTCCCACTATGCCTTTCCCTTTCCCACCTCGATACCAGGGAACACATGGCTGGCTTCATGCTGTCTTAGGTCTCTTTTATTTCTGCATATTTATATTTTCATGATCTTGGGAGAGTTTAACAAGTGTCTATAACCAAACATGAAACTTTTGCATCAATTCTGTATTTTCAGAAGGCTTTGTTTTTATTTTTCCAAACTCTCATGCTTTGCTTTCTACCTACTCAGTCCCTTTTTCTCACTACACCCAACTTTTCCTTTGAAAACCCCTGTATTACCCTGTGCATTTTCCCTCTTGTCCTTCACTTAAGATGTCTTTTCCTGTCTTGACTTCCATACTAGTTCCAAGCCTACAAAACAGAAGCCATAACACCAAATACACAGAGTCTCAAACACACAATCTGGATTGTCTATAAGGCAGAAACTGTCCTTCACAATCTTCAATATGTTGTTTAATATAAGATTTTCAGGACCATTCAAATTCCTCCAAGGCTCAGAGAACACTGGTGAGGGGGGGGGAGAATGTAAGGAGTGGAGCACAGGGAGGGGTGCTGGGAAATGCTGTCTTCTGGACATGACATGGATGTCACAATCATGGACTCATCATGGCTGCTGTTGTCTGAATAAATCCAACTGGGCTCAAGCCAGCCAAATCCTGCTATATATAGTGTTGATAATTCCTTGTCCCTCTTCTTACTGAGGAGCAGTTGGAAATATATTTTTCTGGACAAGGGATATAGTCACTCATTTTTGAGGGTATGGTAACTTGTATGTTTCCTATGTTGCAGTGCTTGGGTTCACATACATGCAGATATGGGCAGCACTAACTGTGCTTAAATAAGTATAAGGTTCATAGGGACCCATGTTTGGAAGATGTGGGAGGAGCTGGGTGGAAAACATCACATGTAGGAATCCTAAACAAAAAGAATAAAGAAAATTAGTAAAAACTGTATAGCTGAGGCTTAAAACAAAAATTCAGAAAGCAAATATTTGAGGAATATTGGTAAATATTAAATAACTTGGTAGGCAAATTTTGGGGACCATCTTCCCATCCAGCTAAGAACTGGTGGGGTTCATCAATTATGCATGAAAATCTATTTGCAGATAATCCTATACATTATTTGTAAAATATCTTTTCATATTTAGTTAGCTGTTACTTTACTCTAAGGTGATGATATCCCATCATCAATCAGAAATAGGGGAAAACATTTCATTCTTGCCCTCACCAGTTATTCTGGTGTTAGATTATACATATGTATAATCTAGGTATACCCTTTTCTTTAAAATTATCTATAACGAATCAGAGGACATACTGAAGAGAAGAGAAATTCAAGGGCATTTCTACAAACAATTGTTACTTCTTTTCTACTCCAGAGAAAAATTTTGCCTGTGCCTATTTGTTTAATAATTTATTTACCTTAATGTGAATATGTGAGGTCTTTTAATTCATATTGGCAGGTTCTCCATAAAAAGTTTTGGATATTCTTGGTCAAAAGTAAAAACCTGGGATTAGAATAGAGGTATTGGTTCTGATATATATTAGGTCCAACAAACTCATTAAAATTTTACCCTATTCATCCATTTCGGGAGCAGCCATGTAAGCTGATTCTCACATTGACCCTGGAAAATATGACCTTTGAGTTCAACATAGTGTGGAGTTATTCAATTAATGGTTATGTGTTCTTCTGTCAGGATTCTAAGAATGTAGTCAATGTGTAATTACCATGTGATGTCCAGAGGTAACCATCTCACAGAAATCCTCCCCATTTTATAGTACTTTCATTCTTTCAACCCACTCTTCAGTGATGTCATCTTTGCCTTGTGGGAAGAATATGGAGGGGTAGGGCAGTGGGGGATGTGGGGATTTTGATATAGACATTCTATCTGTGGACAAGCACTCACATAGTTGTCTATTCTTAGTAGTGAACAGTCATGGACTCTGTGTATTCAATGATGTCAGCTGATGGATGAAGATTCATTTTATATGCAGGGGTAGCTACTGGTTGTTTGTCTTTGCAAACACCCTTGGTCGTATGACCAAAATAATTTGGATTTGTTGAGTTATAAAAAGAGAACATGAATTTGGGAGGAAAATGTGTTGGGAGGGCCAAGGAGAAGGAATTGGAAGGGAAAAGTTGAGTGAGAATATGGCAAAGGTACTTTAAAATTTTGTATGAGTTCTCAAAAATATGAAAAAAAATCTTTTCAAAATAGCATAGTATATTTAAATTCCATCACTGTAGAACATTAAAGGCTTCCTACACCAATGTTCTGATGAGCACCTGGTTCACCAGGAGTGTCTTCCTATCCTCACAAATTGAAGTCCTTTAACTCTGTACTGTGTCCATGAATATTGAAGACAGACTCTCACAGTGTAACTGCTTTTGTATAACACATCCTCCACTTTTGATGGAATCTAAACTCCTATGAAGCACCTATCGGGTGCAATTCTGGGGGAAGGATTCCCAATGGCTCCTGTGCCTTGAGGGCAATTCCTTTAACCACTTCCTAGAACTCCTAGATATGCACAGACTCTAAGGAATGTTCTTCTCACTTTCCTTCCTTCTGCTCCAGTCTGTCAATATTTCTTTGGATACTCACAACTGCTACAACTTCTTCCTGCCCTATCCATGATTTTTTTCAAATGAAGTGAGTAAGGCTTATTTCTTTCTTTCTCTCCTTCCTTCCTTTTTATCATTCTTATTACAAATAAACACATATCAAAAGTATATATATATATATTTTTTGCTTTTGAAAATATCCATCCCCTTCAGCAAAGATATGAATAATGTGTATCATATTTTACTAAAATATGATTTTAATGATTAGATTAAGGACCTGAGCCTGTAATTCCTATGTAGACACCACACAGTACATCCTCATGGGAACAGATATGAAGTGAGGATTTTGAAAGAGAAAACCTAAGTGAAAGAATAAATTTATGTTACAAGAAAAATTCTTTAGTGCTGGTAAAGTCAGTGGTCTGTACTGAAAAAGCATACACATAAATATATAAACGGAAAGATTAAAAGAGAAATCATTCCCACACACAACTCCTAGCATCACAGAAGATCCTGCAAACTCCAACCAACAGAGTGACCCAACAGCTGTCTTAGAATGGGAGGTGATGCAAAAAGATTCCTTACCTCATGAGTAGGACAAATACCTGAGGCTCAACTGCTGTCACCAGCTGCATTGTTCTCCTGGTCTCCATGCTGGAGCCTTCTCAGGATCAATGATTTTCCACACAAGTTATGACAAGCTAGACAGAATGTTTAGAGTTTGGTCTGATGTGCACACATTGTCTGGGGACTATGTTGAGTGTAAAGCTTTCCAAGATTCATGAGTCACTAATCATGTTTGACCTTTCTTTTTAACTTGAATCCTTTCTTGTTTCAACCACAAAATCCAACAGAGGCTCTAACTGTATCTAGGGAAGCCCACTGTTCAGAGTCCTAAATTATTTCACTACCTAATCCCATTGCCCACTGTAGAATCAGTTCTTTTCTGTGTGATGGTCTCCATCGCTTTTGGGTCAAAGTACAACAATTGTGGTATATATATATATATCACAGTTGAATAAAAAATTTGACACACTATACCTGTAGAGAGAATCCCTGAGCGTGATTTGGAGAGTCAGCCAACACACAGAGGAGTTCAGCCTTGTTTGCATCTCTGGATAGGCTCTTACCTGACCCAGATCTCTGGATGCTCTCTGCGCCCCCTGCTGGTCATAAGTGCCCTGCAGGGAGGTTTGTGTCTGATCTCACAGTAACTTTGCATCACAGTGAATCTGGTGCAGTAATACAGGGCTGTGTCCTCAGGCCTCACACTGCTCATTTCCAGGTACAGGGTGTTCTTGGCATTGTCTCTGGAGATGGTGAATCGGCCTTTCACGGCATCGGTATATTCGATGTCGCTACTACCACCACTAATATATGCGAGCCATTCCAGACCTTTCCCTGGAGCCTGACGGACCCAGGTCATGTAATAATCACTGAAGGTGAATCCAGAGGCTGCACAGGAGAGTTTTAGGGACTTTCCGGGCTGCACTAAGCCTCCTCCAGACTCCACCAGCTGCACCTCACACTGGCCACCTGGAAACACAGAGAATGCTGGTCAGAAGACTGTCATGGAAGCTATTTTTTCTTTCTCATTCCACACAACACACAGACAGCATCTCCTCTCCATTAATTACCACTTAAAATAACAGCAAGGCAAAGCCAAATAAGCCACAAGTCCATGTTAAGTGATCTTTGTTCAGTGCCGATCACTGAATGGGAGGATCTGGGAATCCAGGACTGGACTCCTCTGCCAGAGTTGCAGGGTCAGGGCAAGGCTGGTTTTCATGGGCACAGAGAAGCCTTATTTGCATGTCTTCCTCCTGTAGCAAGCTCTGGAGTTGGACCCTTGGGGGAAGGCAGTGCTCAGAGCAGGTATAAGGCATCAAAGACCATGACGACAGTTACAGAGACTGACATAGTGAAGAACCTCTATGTGCACCTTTTCTTGCTAAGGATTCTCTTTCACGCAGGTGCTCAGAACATGTTTTGTTTCCTCACTGTTGTATCTCCTTAGTACATATATGTAATTTAAAGGAGCCATAAGCTGTTGTGTTTCTATATAGGAACACTGTCTTTCCCAGTCTCTGGACTAGACTTGGCTTCTCCATAATGTGTATCTTGGACAGGGTCATGCCTACCTGGAGAGGTTAGCAGAACTTTGTCCTTGTGTCAGGGGCACCTTGGAATTTTCTGAATTTTACATATTTATGAAACAATGCTGTTCTCAGGCCATAAAAGATTTACAAATGAGAAAACCTTTGTCGCTGCTGCTCTGCTTTTGGTCATGGTGTTGACCACATCAGTAGATAACAGTCGCGGACAATTTAAAATTGTTCAGATGAAAGGATGTATGTAGGGATGGTGAACATCTGCATGAGTTCAACCATCATCATACACACAGTTACACTTTTTGATGGAGCCATACACCACAACGCACACACTAACAATCACACACACAGAGTCACGCTTACAGACATAGTCACAAATCCAATTGCCTTCCAAGTAGTCACACTTTCTGATACAATCACCCATTCAAACACACACACACACACACACACAAACAAAATCACACCCACATGTAGAAGCACGTTTACGGTCAGAGGGATTGGATTTCTTTCTTACTGCCTTTTGACATAGTCACTCTGGTTGGCTTGGACTCACTACATAGACCAAGCTGATATTGAATCATGAGAGATTCTCTTACTACTGTCTCCCTAGTGATTGGATTAAAAGTATGCACTACAATTTCTGATCATCTCATGCAGATTTTGTAAAAATTTGAAATATTTTTATAAAAAAATTTCTGATTATTATTTACTTCCCTCATTTCTTCCAGGTCCCGCCTCCTTCTCAAACTGCCCAACTCTATAACAAGCAGAGTTTGATGGTGATTTTAGGAGTTAGGCTCATGCTTTCATTTTCAAATAGACAATAAATGATTTAAAAATCAATAATAGACAATATATTTTATCTTAGAAAAATCATTATATAATGTTTGTACTTGTCTCATATTTTAAAATGTTTTATTAATGTTCACAAAATAATGCAACAAAATTCAGGTCTGATAAGATAGCTCAGGCCGAAGAAGCTTGTATCCCTGTATGAGTACCTTAGTTGCAGTCCCAGCACTTGACTATGAAGGTGGCTGTGATGGTTTAACCTTCATTCCCAGCACTGGGGAGATGGTGACAGGAAACTCTCTGTGACTTGCCATCTCACCATTCTATCTGAACCTCTGAGCTCCAGATTCATTGTGAGATCCTCTCTCAACAGATATGGTAGATGTCAACTGAGGAATACACTCAGGATCAAGTTCTGACATCCACAACCATGTGCAAACATACACTGTGACTATTAGCATTTCCATTCATTCAAATATTTCCTCTCCCCGTGTTGAACTTTGTAGCTATTTAGAAGTAAGTTGTGGAAGTTGTAGACCTAGGCTGACTTGTTTGTTATTCTGGGAAGCAAGAACGGACTCTTGTGACTCATTGTATACTTGTTCCCCTCTCCAAAACTTTCATCGTCCCTTACTAATATAGGGATTGTCATTCTTTCTCCAGCCACAAAATTGCACGTTTTCAGTTTATTAATGTGAGAAATGATATTTTTCTGTATGTGGTTCTGATATTTTGCTTTTTAGATTGGGCTTGTTTCTTGAATTCAAGACCTTGAACACGGAAAGCAAACAATATAACCAACAGCTATATATCAAGACCTCTTATCTTTTAAAACATCACATTTTCCAACAGAAAATTACATTTAGTATTACAGCATTCTGTTATCTAATTCTAAAACAAACACCAGCCTCTCCAAATTTTTCATCATGCCACCACTTAAGACTGTAGGTAAGACAGCAGAAAAATTGAAGGATCAATTAAAAAATGTGCATCAATCTCAAGAAGGTATGGTATGAAAGACAAAGGAAACCAAAGAAATGAGAATGAGAGAGAGAGAAAGAGAGAGGAAGATCATTCATTTTCAGCACGTGGCTTCTATTCAGAATCTGGACTACATGAAATGATGACATCATTATCTTCTAAACCGGACTCTCTGAATGTGGCTGCCAATGGGGGCAGACTGAGAAGCCATCAACAATGACACTAGGACCCATCTCTTCTGCATGTATTATCTTTTTGGGAACCTAGTCTATTTGGATGCACACCTTCCTAGGCCGGGATGGAAGGGGGAGGGCCTTGGACTTCCCACATGGCAGGGCACCATGCCCTCTTTTAAGGAAGCAGGGGGAGGGAGGAGGGGTGGGGGGAGAGGGAGGGGACTGGGAGAAGGGGAGGAAATGTAATTTTATATTTTTGAATGGAAAAAAATAAAAGAATATGGAAAAAAAGACCTATAGCACTGGTTGGAATCTCATTTTCATATTGAGCACCACGCACATGAATAAAAAGTTAAAGATAAGAGTGGACAGTGCCAATAAGCAACATGGTGTCTGCCATACACTAAATGAGTAAGACAGGGGCTGCTGAGCTGGGTTCTCAGCCACTGGTGTTCTGTATGTAACTTTGGCCCTTAGGCAGAAACTGGAGCTGGGCTGTGTTTAGAGACTGTATTATGGAAAGGGAGGCCCTGATACTGGAGTCAAACTCCAGCTCCCAGTTTTTCAGGACACCTGAACTGAGCTGGGCTCTATGGTCAGCGGATGCTGTGGTCACCTCTGTAATGTAAACTATTAATATAGTATGAGAAAATATGCCTCTCTGAAGCAAACATGCTAACTCCAAGACATAGACACAGAACAAGCAGTGATACAACAACAGAGGTAAACCTACACAGAGACACACATACTAGGACAAAAGATATATGTATGTTAAAATCTTAAATTACTTGAAAATATTCCTTTTCAGAAAGCTACAAGTTCCACCTCACCCCCAAACTCACCTATCCTCCTGCAACCTCAGTGGAACTCTGAAACACAGCTTGCCACAATACAGAGAGGACCAAGAGGTGAATGACCAGCACCCATTAGAATACCCCACTCTGTCATAGAGGAGCAGAACCCCAATCCTCTCCCCTACATGCCTCAGCTCTTTCGCCAGCCAGCAGGAGAGTTTCCTGCCTGCAGGTGGCCCCAATTCCTCCCCATCAACAAACCCTGTAATACCTGCGTCTGTGTTACCCTCTTGGTACAGTTTGTGCACCACTGTACCATATGCGGGATGGGCAAGGGCCTGGAGATTGGAAAGAACACACAAGAGACCTGGGTCATTTGAAAGGAAATGAGCTGAATGACATTTATTCAACCTTGGGAAAATCCTTATATACCTAGCAAGCTGCTGCACAAGGAATTCCCCCCAGGCAGGTGGGAAATTGCCACACCCAAGATGGAGTAAACAATGTCCTACAGCTAATCACCAGGTGGGGCAGAGCGAGCACAGGAACAAACAGGATGTTTTAGATGGCTAACCAGAAACTGTCCTCAAGATGAACCCCAGGAGCAGGGGTAAACCACGGGCCCTACAGAACCTTGGAAGCTACAAGTCCCACCTGGGCCCCAAACTCACCTATCCTCCTGAAACCTCAGTGGAACTCTGAAATGCAGCCTTCCACAATACAGAGAGGACCAAGAGGTGAATGACCAGCCACCTGGCAGGAAACCCCACTCTTAGACCCTCCAGATTTGGGCAAAACCCCAGGTCTCTCCCCCATCTGCCTTGGCTTCTCTAGGCTAGCCATCAGGAGAGTTTCTTGTAGGTAGGCTGCCCCAAAACCCCCACCCTATCCATCAGACCCTGCAAGTTACAAGTCCCACCCTGACTCCAAACCTGCCTATACTCTGGCAAACTCAGTGGAACTCTGAGGCACAGGCTGGACCAAAAGGTGATTGATCAGTCAGCCAGAGAGACGTCATTTCTCTAGGTCCTCCATAACAGGGAAAAGCCACTGGACACTACCCCACCTGCCTCAGCTTCTATAGGCAGACAGCAGGTGAGTTTCCTGCAGATAGGCAGCTCAAATACCCCCATCCCATCCATCAGACAATAAAAGATACAAGTCCAACTCCACCCACAAACACTCCAACCCACGTATACCACAACATCAGAGGATGCTGAAACACAAGCCACAACTACACAGAGAGGACCAAAAGAGGAACTCTAAAGCACAAGCTGTGACTTCACAGAGTGGTCCAAGAGCAAACCAGGAGAGCAGACTAAGAGAGACCTCAGTGGCTCTCTGAGATACAGACATTGACAGTACAGAGAAGACAAGAAAAAATCCCAAAGACGCAGAAAGTCACTGCAAGGATTGGACCAAGAGGCAAAGACATTTCCCACATCAATTGAAGGAAGAGATCAGTAGGCATTAATGCAAAATTCGTACAACAACCTAAAAAGCAACACTGTAACACCAGAATCCAGTGGACATACAATAGGAAGAGTTGATCATCTTAACTTAGAAGATGCAGAAGAAAATTATTTTAAATGTAACTTTTAAAAATATTTATTTATTTATTTATTATGTATACAATATTCTGTGTGTGTATTTGCCTACAGGCCAGAAGATGGCACCAGACCTCATTACAGATGGTTGTGAGCTACCATGTGGTTGCTGGGAATTGAACTCAGGACCTCTTAACCACTGAGCCATCTCTCCAGTAACTTTATGAAGATTATGGGGACCTTTAAAGAGGAAATGAAAAACTCCCTTAAAGAAATAGAGGAACAGACACACAAAAAATTGGAAGATATTAATAAATTACTCAAAGAATCACAAGAAAAAGCAATGAAAGAGATGAAGCACACATTTCAAGATTGAATACTAAAATACAGACAATAAAGAAAACACAAACAGGGAATTCAGAATATGGAAATTCTGAAATGAAGAGAAACTACAGAGGCAAGCACAACCAACAGAATACAAGAGTTGGAAGACAGAATCTCAATTGTTGAAGATACAGTAGAGAAAATCGATTCATTGGTAAAAGAAGACATTAAATCCAAGAAACTCTTATCACAAACGATCCAGGAAATCTGGAACACCATGAAAAGACCAAATCTAAGAATAATAGGGATAAAGGAAGTAGAAGAGCATCAACTCAAAGGTGCAGAAAATATATTCAACAAAATCATAGAAATAAACATTCCCAACATAAAGAAGGATATCCCTATGAAGGTACAAGAAGCTTACAGAACACCAAATAGACTGGATAAAAAAAAAAAAAAACAAATCCCCTCACCATATAATAATTAAAATTTAAAACATATACAATAAAGAAAGAATATTAAGAGCTGCAAAGCAAAAAGGTCAATTATCATATAAAGGTAAAACTATCAGAATTAAACCCGAATTTTCAGTGTAAACCACGAAAGCCAGGTTCTGGGCAAATGTGCTGCAGACACTAAGAGACCATGGATGCAAGCCCAGACTACTCTACCCAGCAAAGCTACCAATCACAGTCAGAGGAGAAAACAAATATTCCATGACAAAACCAGATTTTGAAATACTTGTCCACAAAACCAGACCTATAGAAAGTACTAGAAGGAAAACCCCAGCCCAAGGAAGCTAACTGCACACACAAAACACAGGAACAGAAAATCTCCCACAATAAAATACAAGGAGGGAAACACACACTATGACAGAAAAATAACAGGAATTAATAACTAGTGGCCACTAATATCTCTTAATATCAATGAAGTCATTTCTCCTATAAAAAGACACAGACTAAGATAATGAATATGGAAACAGGATCCAGCTTTCTACTATACCCAAGAAACACACCTAAACCTCAAAGACAGACATTACCTCAGAGTAAAGTGTTGGGAAAAGATTTTCCAATCAAGTGGACCTAAGAAAAAAGTGGGTGCAGCTATCCTAATATCTAACAAAATTTATTTTAGACTAAAGTCAATCAGAAGAGATGGAGAAGGACAATTTATACTCATAGTAGGAACAATCCATTAAGATGAAGTTACAATCCTGAACATCTTTACCCCCAATACAAGAGCACCCACATATGTAAAAGAAACATTACTAGAGCTTAAAGCTTACATCAAACCCCATACACTAATAGAAGGAAACTTCAACACTCTACCCTTGCCAATGGACAGGTCAACCAAACAGAAACTAAACAGAGAAATAAGAGAATTAACAGATGTCATGACTCAAATGGATTTAACAGACATCTATAGAACTTTCCACCCAAACACAAAAGAATATACCTTCTTCTGAGATCCTTATGGAACTTTCTCTAAAATCAACCACATACTTTGTAACAAAACACATCTCCACAGATACAGAAAAAAATGGAGTAACCCCTGTATCTTATCAGAACACCATGGTTTATAGTTAGAATTTAACAACAACACTACTCACAGAAAGCCTACACAGTCAAGGAAATTAAACAGTGAACTATTGAACCAACCCTGGGTCAAGAAAGAAATAAGAAAGAAATTAAAGACTTCCTGAAATTCAAGGAAAATAAAGGCACAACATACCCAAACCTCTGGGACACTATGAATAGTGCTAAGAATTCATAGCACAAAGTACCCACATAAAGAAAGTCGAGAAAGCTCACACTAGTGACTTAACAGCACACCTCAAAGCTCTAGAACAAAAGAAGCAGACTCACCAGGAGGAGTAGATGACAGGAAACAATCAAATTGAGGGCTGAAGTCAATAAAATAGAAACTAAGAAAACAAGACAAAGAATCAATGAGATAAAGAGCTGGTTCTTTGAGAAAATCAACAAGACAGACAAAGCTTTATCCAAACTAATCAAAAGGCAGAGAGAGGACACCCAAATTAACAAAATCAGAAATGAAAAGGGGAACATAACAACAGACACTGAAGAAAACCAGATAATCATTAGGCCATACTACTTAACCTGTACTCCACAAAATTGGAAAATGTAAAAGAAATGGACAATGTTCTAGATAGATACCATATAACAAAATTAATTAAAATCTTGTGAGCAATTAAAATAGAACTATAAACTGCAAAGAAATAGAAGCTTTCATCAAAAGCCTCCCAAAGGGAAAAAAAAAACTAGGGCAGGATTGATTTAGTGCAGAATTCTACCAGAACTTCACAGAAGTGTTAACACCTATACTCCTTAAGTGTTCCACATAATAGAAACCAAAGAAACATTGCCAACCTTTTTTCTTGAAGCTACAGTTAGCTTTACACAAAACCACCAAAGACTCAACCAAAAAAGAAAATTACAGAGCAACCTCACTCATGAATATGGATGCAAAAATACTCAATAAAATACTGGCAAATCAAACTAAGAACACATCAAAAAAATCATCCACCATGATCAAGTCGGCTTCATCCCAGAGATGCAGGGATGGTTCACCACACGAAAATCTATCAATGCAATTGACCATAAAACTAAACTGAAAGGAAAAAACATATGATCATTTCATTAGATCCTGAAAAAGCACTTGACAAAATCCAACATCCTTCATGATAAAGGTCTTAGAGAGATCAGGGATACAAGGAACTTACCTAAATTTAATAAAAAGCAGTGTGCAGCCAATATCAAATTAACTGGAGAAAAATTCAAAGTGATTCCACTAAAATCAGGAATGAGACAAGGGTGTTCACTCTCTCCATATCTATTCTACATAGTTCTCTAAGTTCTGGCTACAGCAATAAGACAACTAAAGGTGATCAAAAGGATTCAAGTTGGAGATAGAGAAGTCAAACTTTCATTATTTGCTGATGATATGATAGTATACATAAGTGACCCAAAAACTCTACCAGGGAACTCCTAGAGTTGGAAAATACATTCAGTTATGTGGCAGGATACAAGATCCACTCAAAATAAAATAAAATCAGTAGCACTCCTACATACAAATGACAAAGAAACAGATAAAGAAATCAGAGAAACATCACATTTCACAATAGTCACAAATAATATAAAACATCTTGGGGTAACAGTAACAAAAGAAGTAAAAGATCTATTTGTCAAGAACTTTAAGACTTTGAAGAAAGAACTCACCCATTGAGCTAACTCCCAGAAATGAATGAGAAATTTTTAAATAAATGCTTTATTTTTAATTATGTGTTTATGTTTCTGTGTGGATGGTATAGTGATCACGGAGAAAAACATGTGGTTATGAGATGCTCTGAGTCTAGAATTTACAGTCTCCAGGTCCTTTAGCTTCTCCCAGATCTCATGCTGGTCACCACAGAATCACTTCTGCCTTCTGTGGTGATCTGCACATTGTTGATATCAGAGCATATCCTAAATTTAAAAAACAACTTATTGGTGCTGTGAAACTAGCTCTGCGCTTCAGTTTTCTGCCATAGAGGAACCATTGACTGGGATATAAGCTGTGCGTTCAGGTCTCCAAGACTGAAAAAAGAGCGGTGTGGTGACTACAAAGTTATCCCATCTGTGGGATGTGGAAATGGAATAATCCCTGGAGCTTAATGGTCCACATGTCGTTCCATTTGGGAGATCCAGGCCAGGTGAAAGAAGTTGTCTTTATAAATATGGTTCAGGGTGATAGAAGAATGAATCACATATCATCATGGACACAAATACACAGATGGGGGAGAGGGAGAGGAAAGGGAGAAAAGAGTTTAATAAATAAATACAAAATTAAATCACCTAGAAAATAGAAATTTGAACAAATATTTAGACACGTCAAGAATTACTACACACTACACCTGTAGAGAGAATCCTTTAATATGATGGGGAGAGGGAGCCCAGACACAGAGGAGTTAGCCTTTTGCTCCTCTCTGAACAGGCTCTTCTGTGAGCCAGAGCTCTTCGTGCTTTTAGCACCTCCTGCTGGTTCTTGGGACCCTGCAAGTTGGTTTGTGTCTGAGGTCACAGTAGTAGTCACTCACTGTGTGCTTTGCAGAGTAATATAGGGTCGTGTCCTCAGACCCAAGACTGCTCATTTCCAGGTACAGAGAGTTCTTGGCATTGTCTCTAGAGAGGGTGAATTGACCCTTCATGGCCTCAGCACTGTGAATTGAACTACTACCACCATTAATGCATCCTAACCACTCCAGCCCCATCCCTGGCGGCTGGCAGACCCACTTAATCCAGTAATCATGGAACCTGAATCTAGAGTCTGCATAGGAGAGTCTCAGCGACTTTCAACGCTGTACTAAGTCTTCCCCCAGACTCAACCAGTGGCAGCTCACACTGGACACCTGAAAGCACAGAGAAATCTGGTTATAAAACTATCCAGGAGCCATATTTTCTTTCTCATGCCCACATAGCACACAATCTCTCATCTTTGTGAATTAACTTTCAACATAATTACAAGGAAATCCAACTGAGCCTAAAGTCTGTGATGAGTGTTCTGTGTTCAGTGGTTATCACTGAATGGGGGGACTTGGGAATCCAGGACTGGTTTCCTCTGTAAGAGCTGCAGGGTCAGCAGGGTTGTTTCTCATGGTCAGAGAAAAACCTAACTTGCATGTCTTTCTGCTATACTAAGCCCTGGATTTGGATCTCAGTGTAAGGCATTTCTCAGAGCAGATAAAAGTCATCAAAGACAATGATGACATTTATAGAAATTGACACAGTAATATAGTTTGTTATTCACCCTTTCCTGGTTAAGGATTCATCACCCTTTGTTTTGTTCTCTTTTGTGCAAATGCACAGAATTTGCTTTCTTTCCATGAAGTCATGTCTCCTTTGTATAAATGTATAATTAAGTAGTTCCACACCTATGTCTGTTTCTATACATGAGCTCAGCCATTCCCACTGTCTGAGATACGTTCTTTCTGGTGTGTCTGTTTTTCCAATCTCCCAGGTGATCGGAAGTTTGCAGAACTCCTTAACTGTGATGGGAATAGCTGCAAATTTTGTCCCTTCTGAGACAATGTTGTCCTTAGGCAACAGAAAACTTAATATAAGACATATCTTGTTATTGTCTCTCTACCACTTTGTGGTTACTATGTAAACATATTTCTATTTTCTATTTTGTCTGCCTCCTGATGTCCTCTCATTGATTTATTTAAATTCTCTGCCATTATCTTCTTCCTTGCTTATACCAGGCAACTCATGACTGTTTTTATATTGTGTTAGCCTAATTTTCATTTCTCCAATCAATATAATTAGCATAACCTGGGCTTTTGTTTAAGATTTAGGATGAACTTGTTCTTTGTTAAGGCTTTAACATTTTTTTAAGTTTTCTTGTTTCTTTCCTACTCATCCCCTTTCTCTCAGCACACCTCACCTCACTTTTACTTTCCATCATCTATATGCCTCTAACATTGATTCTCTCTGTTTCTTTTCCCTTCTTAGGGTTTCAATTTTAGTTCCAAAATCTGCAGAACAGAAGCCATAACACCAAACACACATAATCTAGATTCTGAAAAAACAGGCAGTGTGAGAGGTAAAAGCACCATTCATTGAGGGTGTCTTTATGGGACTTTGAACTTCACTCTTTCAGACAGAGGATCCAGCTGGAGAGACAGTGTTACTGTGGTATCAGGATATGAATATGGAAATGTAAAAAACATCTATTTTAAATGAAAATGCCACACTATTTACACACTACTCATTTAGAGATTGCTGATCACATGGTCTTGTTTCTAATTCTCTGAAGCTCCTTATTTACAAATGTATAGCAGAAGCATGTTCCCATTGAAAGGTGTAGTTGTGTGTCATTGATAGTTTAATAAGTAAATCTTGGGTGAGAAACAGAAGAGTTAAACAGCCACACTGACCATCCTTACACACCAGGCAGCAATGACAAACAACTGTAATCTCATAAGCCACACTAGCTTGACATAGAAACCAGGCGATAGTGGTTCACACCCTTAATCTGAGAGCTATTCAGAATTATAAATCGGATGAGACAGTTTTCAGCCTCAGTCTCATTCTGAGATTCCTAGAGGTAAGGTCACCATTTCAAACTGAAATAGAGGTAAGAGCCAGTGGCTGGATGTTTTGCTTTTCTGACATTCAGGTTTAACCCCAATATTTCTCTCTGAGTTTTAATAATCACGCTACATTTGATGACTAACTTTAGGAAAACAAATTAACCAAAAATCTATTTGCTTAAGACTTTTAAGACACTAGTTAAGGCCATACCTAGGAGTGGAATACCAACTCTAGGAATTAGAACATAAATCTAGCCATGTGTGTGGAAGAAGCATTTTTGCTCCCAGTTTCCATCCTCCCAACTTAACATCTTCTCCTCGTGCCCCTGTCCTTGCTATCACCACACAGGGCATCCACGTGGCTTCCTGAGATGTTCCACAACTTCCTGTGGCTCTTGTAGTCCTGAGGCTTTCCCTGAGCCTTACATGCACACAAGTCCTCTGTTGCCATGACAACTTTCCTTGACTAGTGTGACCTGTGCACAACTGCTGCATGGCCTCCCTGACCAGTGTCCGTTTAATAAAATTCTGTTCAGTTTGGTTTTGAGTTCTCATTAGAAAATCCACAGGGTTTCTGGCCCATTGCTATTATGCCTTATAAGATTCAAGTAAACCAGGACTTTAACAAGGTAGTTCATCTGCTAAGCATATTTTATTTGAAATTTGTAAACCTCTTCTAAAATAATTGCAGATAATATCCCAATCCACGATTTTTTTTTTGAGAAAGAGTTTTTCTCTGTAACACTCTTAGCTGTCCTGGAACTAGCTCTTGTAGACCAGGTTGGCCTCAAACTTACAGAGATTTGCCTGCAACTGTCTCCCAAGAGCTGGGATTAAAGGCATGTGCCCCACTACCTGGCAACCCATCCAGGAATATAGTAACCTTTTAGTTTCTATTATTGATGGAATTCTAGGAGAGGTATGTGATCTACCTGGGATGTATAATTCCTCTTCATAGCTTCTATCTATCTTTAAAAGAAATGGTTTGAGAACAGAGTCAAGACTGAGAAACTCTTAGAAATCATCCAATATTTACAGAGCGGTAATGAGAAGTTAACAGAAAAGATTCATACCATTTTAATATGATAACCTTAATTTGACAGACAAAAATTCAATGCATGTCAATGGGTAATGAAACCTTATAAAATGATACTGAGAAATTATCTGAAAGGATTCATATTGTTGAAATTAACAACCAAAATTGTTTAAAAAGTTATGACAAGCTAGTAAATAGGACATCAATCCTGAAAGGCTATTTACATGGAATACAAATATTATCTAAGGACGAGATTCAAATAATCAAATTGATAATTCAAATACTCCCTAAGGCAGTTTAATTAAAGGTGAAAATAAAAAAACCTTTTAAGCATATGTATGTTCATGATGAGAACCAGAAAGTAATTGATTTAAGGAAAGCTTTAGAAATATTAACATGTCAAGAGATTCAGACTTTACAAAAGACAGTGATAAAAAGGATTGAACTGATAGTGAAACTTGTCAGAAATCAAGGAGTAGAGGCTCAAACAAAAGACAATAGTAAAGATTTAACATCACCAGTACCTCTCAGAGTAAGAGATTACTTACAAGTGTTTTAGCTACTTTTCCTATTATTACTTCTGAAAATCCTGGAAATATTACATACCGCAAAAGACATGCATAATGTAACTGGGAGCCTATGCGAATCAAAGATTAAAAGGATATTGGGCAAGTAGTAGTATCTTGTGGCTTCCATTCATCATATGTGAGGGAGTTGGTAAAGACATGGGCTTCAAGAGATAATGTTATGGTGCCTGTCTGGCAGTAAGATCCCCACGGGCCTCTTTGTTCCGCAGGACACTGCATTGCCTCCCCCCCCAAGATCGCCCTTTCCTCTGTGGGGCTTTGGTACACCATTACTCTCTCTTCCTGCATTGAGATCAGAGGCGGCTCACATTGGTAAGGTTGTGAAAGCCTGGTGGTAAGGTCCCTGCAGTCCTCTTTGATCAACAGGACCCTGCTCCCCACCCTGCAAGATTGCCCTTTCCTCTGTGGGGCATTGGAACCCCAGGAATCTCTCTCCCTGTGACGAGATTGGAGATACAGAAGGATCAGAAGTCCAGACAGGAATTGCTCTTCCTGCACTGAGATCAGCTATCCAGAGGGGTGACTATGTACAAGCCAACCTGGGAGTTTCCAAACCACTGAGACTCCCCTGACTGAAATCAGAGGAAGAGATGGGTAGGCATCAATCCAAGAATTCCTCGAACAATCTGAAAAGCAACATAATAACATGAGAAAACAATGAGTACTCAACAGGAAAACCTGAGCAACCTAACTCAGAAGAAGTAGAAGAAATCGACTTTAAACGTAACTTTATGAAAGTGATAGAGACCTTTAAAGAAGAGGTGAACAACTCCTTTGAAGAAAGGGATGAGAAAACTAACAAAAAGTTAGAAGAAATGAATAAATTCCTCAGAGATACCCTAGAAAACCAAGAAAAGGCAATCAAACAGGTAATGGAAAAAGTTCAAGACTTAAAAACTGAAATGGAGGCAATGAAGAAAACACAAACTGAGGGAAGGCTGGAGATGGAAAATCTGGGTAAATAATCAGGAACGGCAGAGACAAGCATAACCAACAGAATACAAGAGATAGAAGAATGAATCTCAGACGCTGAAGATACGATAGAGAAACTAAACTCATTGATCAAAGAAAACAACAAATCCAAAAACTTCTTAACACAAAACACCCAGGAAATCTGGGATACCATAAAAAGACCAAACCTAAGAATAATAGGGGTAGAAGAAGGAGAAGAAGCACAGCTCAAAGGCCGAGAAAATATATTCAACAAATTATAGAAGGAAACTTTCCCAACCTAAAGATCGATATGCCTATGAAGGTACAAGAAGCATACAGAACACCAAATAGAATGGATCAAAAAGAGACATCCCCTTGCCATATAATAATCAAAACACAAAACATACAGAATAAAGAAAGAATACTAAGAGCTGCGAAGGAAAAGGCCAAGTAACATATAAAGGTAAACCTATCAGAATTACACCTGACTTCTCTATTGAAACCATGAAAGCCAGAAGGTCTTGGATAGATGTGCTGCAGACACTAAGAGACCATGGATGCAAGCCCAGACTACTATATCTAGCAAAGCTTTCATTCACCATTGATGGAGAAAATAAGGTATTTCAGGATAAAAACAAATTTAAGCAATACATAGCCACAAACCCAGCCTTACAGAAAGTACTAGAAGGAAAACCACATCAAAGGAAGCAAACAACACCCATAATAACACAGACATCTAACAGCCCTCCACTAGCACAACTCAAAGAAGGGCAACACACAAACTCTACAACCCTAAAAGTATAACCGCAGTAAATAACCTCTGGTCATTAATATCACTTAATATCAATGGACTCAATTCACCTATAAAAAGGCACAGGTTAAGAGAATGGATATGAAAACAGGATCCAACATTCTGTTGTTTACAAGAAACATAACTCAACCACAAAGATAGACATTATCTAAGAATAAAGGGTTGGGAAAAGTTTTTTCAATCAAAGGGCCCTAAGAAACAAGCAGGTGTGGCTATACTAATATCGAACAAGATCGACTTCAAACTAAACTCATTCAGAAGAGATGGAGATGGACATTTTATACTCTTAAACAGAACAATCCATCAGGATGAAGTCTCAATCCTGAATATATATGCATCTAATATAAAAGCATATACATATGTAAAGGAAACCTTACTAGAACTCTAAGCACACATCAAACCCCACACTCTAATAGTAGGAGATTTCAACACTCTTCTCTCACCAATGGACAGGTCAACCAGACAGAAACTTAACAGAGAAATAAGAGAACTAACAGATGTAATAAATCAAATGGACTTAATAGACATCTATAGAACATTCCACCCAAATAGGAAAGAATCTCATGGAACCTTCTCGAAAATTGATCACATACTCAGTAACAAAGCAAACATCCACAGATACAAACAAATTGGAGTAACCACATGTGTCTTATCGGATCATCATAGAGTAAAGTTAGAATTTAAAAATGACTCAACCCCCAGAAAGCCTACAAACTCATAGAAACTGAACAGTCAACTACTGAACCACTCCTGGGTCAAGAAAGAAAGAAAGAAATTAAAGTCTTCCCTGAATTCAACGAAAATAAAAACACAACATACCTGAACCTATGGGACACTATGAAAGCAGTGCTAAGAGGAAAGTGCATAGCACTGAGTGCCCACATAAAAAAAAATGAGAAAGCACACATTAGTGACTTAACAGCACACCTAAAAGCTCTGGAAAAAAAGAAGCAGACTCACCTAGGAGAAATAGAAGACTGGAAATAATCAAACTGAGGCCTGAAATCAACAAAATAGAAACACAGAAAACATTCCAAAGAATCAATGAAACAAAGAGCTGGTTCCTTAAGAAAATCAACAAGATCGACAAACCCCTATCCAAACTAATCAAAAGGCAGAGAGAGAATACTCATATTAACAAGATCAGAAATAAAAAGGGGGACATAACAACAGACACTGAGGAAATTCAGAGAATCCTTAGGGCTTACTACAAAAGTCTGTAGGCCACAAAATTGGAAAATGTAAAAGAAATGCACAGTTTTTTAGATAAATAACATATACCAATTTAAATCAAGACCAGATGAACAATCTACATAGACCTATAAGTCGTGAGGAAATTGAAGCTGTCATCAAAAACCTCCCAAGCAAAAAATGCCCAGGACAAGATGGTTTCAATGCAGAATTCTACCAAAACTTCCAAGAAGAGCTAATACAGATAATGCTCAAAGGAAGAAGTTCGAAAGGCCAAAAGATACTTAAGGTCATGTTCAACTTCCTTAGAAATCACGGAAATGCAAATAAAAACAACTTTGAGATACCATCTTACACCTGTCAGAATGGCTAAAATCAAAAACACCAATGATTGCCTATGCTGGAGAGGATGTGGAGTAATGGAAACACTCATCCATTGCTGGTGGGAATGCAATCTTGTGCAACCACTTTGGAAATCAGTGTGGCGGTTTCTCAGGAATTTGGGAATCAACCTACCTCAGGATACAGCAATACCACTCTTAGGAATATACCCAAGAGATGCCCAATCATACTACAAAAGCATTTGTGCAACTATGGTCATATCAGCATTATTTGTAATAGCCAGAATCTGGAAACAACCGAGATGCCCCTCAATGGAAGAATGGATTAAGAAAGTGTGGAATATGTGCACATTAGAGTACTATGCAGCGCTAAAAAACAATGACATCTTGAATTTTGCATGTAAATGGATGGAAATAGAAAACGCTATCCTGAGTGAGGTAACCCAAACCCAAAAAGACGATTATGGTATGTATTCACTCATTAGTGGACCCTAGCCATAAAACAATGGACAGTAAGCTTATAGCTCACAAGCCCAGATAAGCCAAATAGCAAGGTGAATCCAAAGAAAAACATATATAGATCCTCTTGGAAATTGGAAGCAAACAAGATTGCCAGGCAAAAGGTGGGAATATGGGGGTTGGGGACAGAGGTGGGGTTGGGGAGTGGGGGGAGGGGAG
>PVIU01021515.1:0-31399 GCA_004026605.1 Ondatra zibethicus
CTGGGCCTTTGGAGTGGAATTCTTCTCCTTCTTCTATCCCAATTATTCTTAGATTTGGTCTTTTCATGGTGTCCCATATTTCCTGGATGTTTTGTGTTGTGAATTTGTTGGTTTTGTTGTTTTCTTCTATCACTGAGTTTATTTTCTCTATCGTGTCTTCTGCATCTGAGATTCTTTCTTCTATCTCTTGTATTCTGTTGGTTATACTTGTCTGTGTGGTTCCCGTTCATATATCCAGATTTTCCATTTCCCGCCATCTCTCGGTTTGTGTTTTCTTCATTGCCTCCATTTCAGTTTTCAAGTTTTGAACTGTTTCAGTTACCTGTTTGATTGCTTTTTCTTGGTTTTCTAGGGTATCTTTGAGGAATTTATTCATTTCTTCTAACTTTTTGTTAGTTTTCTCATCCCTTTCAGTAAAGGAGTTTTTCACCTCTTCTTTAAAGGACTCTATAACTTTCATAAAGCTACGTTTAAAGTCAATTTCTTCTACTTCATCTGGGATAGGTTGCTCGGGCTTTCCTGTTCCATAATCTCTGGATTCTGGTGTTATCATGTTGCTTTTCAGGTTGTTGGAGGAATTCTTTGATTGGCACCTGCCCATCTCTTCTGAGAGTTGCCCGCTCTGTTCTGTTTGGCTCCGCTCGGCTCCCGGGGTCTGGATGAATCTGTGGAAGCTGATTGTGCTCCTTCTTCGCCCAGGGTTTCCCAGTCCCAAAGGCAGGCTTACTGAGAGATGTCTGCTCTGCTCGGCTCGGCTCCGTGGGATAAAGGAGGCCCTCTAGCAGGGGACTTGCCCTTCCCCCAAGGCCTCAGCCCGGATAGGCTGAGTTCGGGTGCAGTTGGGACCACACAGATGAGAAGGGATGCCCGGGGGTGAGCAGGGTTGGGATAAGCAGCAAAGCCAGTAGAGGGGAGCCCTAAGTGGCCAGAAGGCCTTGGGGACGGGCTGGGGCCCACTTACCAGGGTCCAGATGAAATTGCGGAAGCTGTTTGGGCGAGGTTCCCAGCCCCAAGGGCAGGCTTACTGAGCTCATTTATTAATTCTAAGAATTTTTATAGGTGCCTTAGGATTTTTTAAAAAATATTTATTTATTTATTATGTGTACAATATTCTGTCTGTGTGTATGTCTGCAGGCCAGAAGAGGGCACCAGACCTCAATACAGATGGTTGTGAGCCACCATGTGGTTGCTAGGAATTGAACTCAGGACCTTTGGAAGAGCAGCCAGTGCTCTTAACCAGTGAGCCATCTCTCCAGCCCAGGATTTTTTTTTAACCTAGGTTATTGTATTGTTCACAAATGACAGTTTTATTTACCCCATTCTGATCCTATTGCCTTTACTTCCATATCTTGATTTAGGTATGTAGTAGTCTTTTTGTTACTATAATTCTATCTCTTTCCCTATCTCTCTCTCTCTCTTTCTCTCTCTCTCTCTCTCTCTCTTTCTCTCTCTCTCTCTCTCTTTCTCTCTCTCTCTCTCATCTATCTATCTATCTACATTGGGGAATATTATTTTAAGGTATTTTTTTTATTTATGCTACATTTGTTTAACTCAGTGAAGCTGTGATTCTTGGTCTGTCTAAAAAACCTGATGGTCCTAATAAAGAGCTGAATGACCAATAGTGAGGCAGGAGCAAGGATAAGATGGGCTGGAAGGCAGAGAGTATAAATAGAAAAAAAGCACAAGAACAAGGAAAGGAAGGCATCAGAGGCCAGCCACCCAGCTACACAGCAAAACATAAAGTTATACAGAAATAGAGAAAGATAAAAGCCCAGAGGCAAATGGTAGTCAGTATAAGTTAAAAGCTGGCAAGAAACAAGCCAAGCTAAGGCTGGGCATTCCTAACTAAGAATAAACCAATAAGCCTCTCTGTGTGATTTATTTGGAAGCTGGGTGGTGGGCCCCCCAAAAGCCAATACATCACACAACATGTCTGTCTGTCTGTCTGTCTGTCTGTCTGTCTGTCAATTTCAAAGCAGGTTTCCTCTGAGTAGCTCTGGCTGTTCTGGAATTCGCTGTGTAGATCAGGCTGGCCTTGAAGTCAGAGATATGCCTGCCTCTGCCTCCTGAGGGCTGGGATTAAAGGCCTGATGACTTTTTCTTTATCATGTTAACATGGTATTACTTGAATTTTGAAGATTGAAACAGCCTTGTATTTCTGTAATAAATTCTGCTTGCTCATGCTGTATAATGTTCTCTTATGTATAGCTGGATTCTATCTAATAACATTTATTAGGACTTTGTTATGTGTAGTCAAAAGGCATATATACTTTCCCTTTTTATACTACATTTAGTTTTGTATCTGTGAAATAAAAGGATTTAGGAAATGTCCAAGTCTCTTCTGTTGGTTTAGTCTTTATGTGTTTGACAGAATAGTCCAGTGATTTCTGCTTGGGGGAATTTCCTAAACTACAAATTTAATTTTCTGCATTGATGCTACTGTTCACATGAACTATTTTATATTGAGTGAGTAGTGTTCATTTATGGTTTTCAAGGAACCAGTTCATTTACTCCACACAGTCAAATATATGTGTAAATTTGTAGCATTCACTTATTAACCCTGTGATGCTGATAGGTTCTATAATGATGTCTTCTGTTTCATTCCTGATACTGGTAATACTGGTAATGTGATTTTCTTCTTTTTCTCTTTGTCAGTATTCCTAAACATTTGTCAACTTTCTTGGCCACTTTAAAAAATTGGCTTTTTATAGCAACTAAAATATCATGGTACTGGCACAAAATCAGACAGACAGATCCGTGGAATATAATAAATGACCCAGGTATAAACCCACACAGCTACAGCTACCCTATTTTTAAAAATAAAGATACTAAAAATACACATTTTTAGTGATAGCCATTTCAAAAAATGATACTGGGAAAATTAGATATCCCCAAATAGAAGATGAAACTAGGTCCCTATCTCTTATTCTGCACAAAAACCAACTCCAAATAGATCAAAGGCCTTAATTTAAGACTTGAAGCTAAAATTGTTACAGGAAAAAATGAAAACACTTTCAGATATAGAAACAGGCAAAGACTATGACTAGAACTCCAGTCATTCAGGAAACAATTCCAATGACTGACAAGTGGGGCTTCTTGAAATTAAAAAGCTTTTGCATAACAAAGATGAGAATAAATTGAGTGAGGAGACAGCATATAAAATGGGAGAAAAATACTGGCTAGCTATGGATCAGACAGAGGGATCATATCTAAAAGATACAAAGAACTAAAAAAGAAATGCTAAGTTACTGAAACTCAGGGCTGGCAAGCTGGCAGAGCAGATGAGAGTGTTTGCAGCCAAGCCTGGCAACTGGGTTTGATCCCTAGAACTCACATAGTGAAGAAGAGAACTGACTCTTAGGGTTATCCTTTCACTTCCACATGCCAGCTATGGCATGTGCATGCCCTCACACCCGCATGCACAAAAATAAAAAACATTCCAACACCCCAATCAGTAAATCGGCTAATAAATTGACCAAATATGTTTCAAAAGATAAAGTACAAATGGCTAATGAACATGAAGAAATGTTCAACATCCTTAGAGATGTGCAAATGAAGATCACAATGAGATTCTGTCTCACTCAGTTAAAATGACAAGCATTGGGAAACAAAGAGAAAGAAATGCTGGTGATGATGCTGACAACAAGGAACCCTTAAGCACTGCTGGTGGAAATAAAAGCTAGTGTAATTACTATGGAAGTCAGAATGGTGGTTTCTCCAAAAACTAAATACAGATCTATATATGACACAGCTATAGTATGCAAAGGAAAACAAGTCAACATATTACATAGAGGCTTGCACATTAATGCTTGTTAAAGCACTATAGAATCAACTTTGTTGCCTAACAACAGAGAAATAGATAAGGAAAACATATACATATGGATTTTCCTCAGCCATATAGAAGATGAAAATTATGTCATTAGCAGAAAAATGGCTACAGCAGGAGATACTTATATTAAGCAAATTACATCAGTCTCATAAACACCAATATAATGTTTTCTTTCATTTGTGGTTCTTATATTTTATATAGAAATACAAAATCACACACACATATACTCACACACACGGCAGAAACTTAAAAGCAAGACTGTTTAGGGAACAAAGCAGACTAATGGGAGCAGGAGGAATGAGGAAGAGGAGCAGAATTGGTATGGAAAACATATGATGAAGTATATCTTATATGTATATGAAAATATTCACATATAATCTAGTACCATGAAAAGTAAATGTACAACATTGAAATAATTGGCTATTTGTTTCATTGATAGTTCTATTTTTCTGTATTCAGTTTAATAGACTTCTGCTCCTTATTTATTGCTGCATTTTGTTTATTTTGTTTTGTTAGGACAAGATCTTACTTGGTATAGGAGGTCTTTTTGTATTTTCGTTACTTTTATTGGTTGAATAAAGAGACTGTCTTGGCCTTTTGATAGGGCAGCCCTTAGGTAGGTGGAGTAGACAGAACAGAATGCTGGGAAGAAGAGAGAGAGACAGAGAGCCGATGCCATGATTCTCCTGCCAGGTCAGACACGCTGAATCTTTCCCGGTAAGCCACGACCTTGTGGTGACATACAGATTATTAAAAATGGGTTGAATCAAGATGTGAGAGTTAGCCAATAAGAGACTAAAACTAATGGGCCAGACAGTAATTTAATTAATAAATTTCCATGTGATTATTTCGGGGGTTAAGCTAGCTGGGCATTGGGAACGCGGCCCGCTCCTCATCTCTACTGCAAGCTAGCCAGGCGGCGGAACCGCTGCTCCCCTCTTTACTACACTTACTAGATATCTTTGGCTGGCCTGGAACTTCCTGTGCAGACAAAGCTGGCCTTGAACTTATAGATGTCTGTCTACCTCTGCCTCCTGAGTGCTGGGATCAAAAGTGCGTGCCACCATACCCAGCTGGCTTCTGCTCTTCAGTAGTTCTTTTATTCTTATTTGCTCTTTTTCTCTTGTTAAATGTTTGCAGTGCGTTCTTACATTACTCATTTTACACTGTTCCTCTTTTCTACTATATGTATTTAGTTCTATAATTTTCCCTCTTGGCACCATTTACCTGGGTCTCACAAATTTTTCTATATTGTGTTTTAATTTTAATTCATTTTTCATCAATTTAATATCATTGTGTTTTTAAAAATTCCCCTTGATGATTCCTATTTGATCCATGAATTATTTAGGCATTTGTTGCTTAGTTTCCAAAGTACTTGGGATTTTTTTCGGTATATCTTTCTATTACTGATTTCTAGCTTGGTTCTGTTGTAGTCCAAGAATAAAATTTGCATGATTTAAGTGTTTTTGAATTAGTTACAGTTTATTTGTTACACTGGGATATAGCCTATCTTGATATAAGTTCTGTGGTCATTTGAAAAGAAAATGTATAGTCTGTTCATGTTTGGTAAGGTACTGTGTAAATGTTGATTAGATTCTATTGATTGATGATATTGAGTTATATATCCAGACTCTTTTCTATCTGGTTATTTTATCAATTATAAAAAGAGGTATTAAAAACTCCAGCTATAGCTGTATGTTAGTTATATCATTTTTTCCTTCTATACATTTTTGCAACTATATTATTTTATAATGCATATTTAGTATTATAATCTCTTGTTTTGATTCCCTACAACCACATGGTGTCTCACAAAATCTGTAACTCCAGTTTTAGGGGATATGATTTCCTCTTTTGGCCTTTGTGAGCACCAGGCATGTATGTGGTACACAGACATAGATACAAACTCTGGTGGTTTGAAAGAGATTGGCTCCTATAGACTCATATATTTGAATGCCTGGTCCCTAGTTGGTGGAATGGTTTGGGGAAGAATTAGGAGGCTTGGTTTTGTTGGGGGAGGAGTATCGCTGAGAGTGGGTCAGTCTCTCTCTCTCTCTCTCTCTCTCTCTCTCTCTCTCTCTCTTTATATGTGTGTGTATGTGTGTGTGTGTGTCCCACTTGGGGATCAAGATGTAAGCCCTCAGCTACTGCTCTAGTACCATGCCTGCCTGCCTGCTGCTTTGATCCCCACCATTATGGTCATGGACTCACTCTCTAAAACTGCAAAAAAGTCCCCAATTAAATGCTTTCTTTTACAAGTTTCCTTGGTTATGGTGTATCTTCACAGAAATAGAATATAATTAAGGCACTCATACACATAAAACATTCATACACATAAAATTAATAATAAAATATTAAAAAATAATTTTCATTATGTAAGTGATATATTTCTGCCTAGTATAAACCAAGCTTACATATTATTTGGTCTATATGTTTATTATTATTTATTTATAATTTTTTTTTTGTTTTTTGAGACAGGGTTTCTCTGTGGCTTTGGAGCCTGTCCTGGAACTAGCTCTTGTAGACCAGGCTGGCTTCGAACTCACAAAGATCCGCCTGCCTCTGCCTCCCGAGTGCTAGAAATTGTTTTAATATATGGTATCAATAGTAGTATAGTCTATTATTATATTAAGTATATTACTAATATGTATGAATATAGATAATCTTTTTTGTATATACTTTCATATAACATATCTCTTCTTGCTTTCATTTATCTATCCATCCATCCATTCATCCATCCATCCATCCATCCATCCTTTGTGTCTTCTGCATCATGCCTCCCGATTACACCCATCTTCTGTCTCACTCCAAGATAAATCAATTTTAAGAGAAAAAGAGAGAATAAAACAAAGAAAAAAAAGGAAGAAAGGGAAATTTTCATCATGGAAGCTGCAGTGTGACACAGTGAGTCACACAGTAAGCCCCTTTATCCATACATCTTTACATGCAGATATTTATCAAAAAGAATCATTGGTGTGGTTTGAGGTCCCTGGTCTCTGCTGCACCATCAATGCTGGACCCTCATTGGGACTCTTCCTGAATATCTCATTGCTTCCCTGTGCTGTGTCATGGAGATCCTGCAGCCTTCAAACTGGAATCTGTACACACAGCCCTCTGCCTAGTACTCCAGCAGATCAAAGATGTAGTGGATGTTGGGGTGGGCCAACATATAACCCTGGTTCTGGGACTGGGTGGATAGTTGCATCGTTGGTCAGCTCACCAGCTCTTCCAAGTATTCACCACCAGGATGGGTTCTCCAGCATTGCCCTGGCTAATTCACCCCTTGCAGCAATGAGTAAAGGGTGGGGCTAGTTCTCTGGCTCTCAATTCCTCAAAGTCTGCCACATCTGCACCTTCAAGGCCAGCTCTACTGTGTTACCCAGGGGAGGTGTAGGGGCCACTCTTCCCAGTGCTGCAGCTGTTGAGAAGAAGGGACAGCTCTTCCACCTGCCTCAGGCATTGATGGGCAGGGGTGGGGTGTGGGGACAGGGCATCCGTCCCCAACCTATGCCGCCTCAAGACAGATAAGTAATGGGGACAGCTCTCCCATGCTCACAACTTTGGGGCTGGCTAACACACACCTCCACCAACAGGGTCGGTTTTCTTGTGCTGCCAGGCACCTTCTTGCTTTTTTCGCTCTTCTACATTCTGTCTGACTATACTATTGCATATAAATTTGTGTGAGGTGCTAGAAATATGATATTTTTTTCACGGAATTGTGTCTCCAGCCCCACCTCCACCACATGTGCACGTGTGTGTATGTGCGTGTGTGTGTGTGTGTGTGTGTGTGTGTGTGTGTGTGTGTGTGTGTGTGTGTGTGTGTGTGTACTGATTCATTTTTGAGAACAGGTCTCAGTTTGTAGCCCAGGCTGGCTTGGAATTCAGTATTAAACCCCAGACTGTCCTGAAACTTATGATGGTCTCCCTGCCTCCACCTCCCAAATACTGGGATTATAGTTGTGATCTATCATGCCTGATTTATACTGTTATATTTCAAGTGCCTCATAGACAGCATAAAGTTGTGTGACTTTCAATCTATTCTACTAGTCTCTGTATTTTATTTGCTTCATTTATACTATTTAATTTTAATATGAATATTGAAATTTTTAGACATAGAGATATCATTTTGTTTTCTCATTTTTCCTCACCCTCTCCATTATTCTGAGTCATTTGAAGTTTGTAGAATTTTGCTTTGATATATGTACATACATTTTTAACTATGAAGAGTGCATTCTAAAAAACAATAAAAACTATTGCATAACACATAACCCAGTTTTTCTTCACTTTGTGATTATGATTTACCACTTTACTTTTTCTTTTATACCTGTAATAAAATTGTGTAGTTTCCTTATACTTTCTGCTAAGTTGTTGTTAAACTGATATGTTATACAGTTGCTGTTTCTTAACAAGGGTCATTCCATACCTTTTTAATTTACTCTTTGTGGCTATAGAGTAAAGGACAATTTGAGAATGTTTTCCTTCCTTTCACATGAACTAAACTCTTACCGATTGTAAGAGTTTTTCACTGGATCATCTTGAGCATAATAGCATGTCATCAACAGCTAATTATTTTCTCTCCTGCTTCCTTTCTCTAGTCTCTTTCAGATTGGTTTCTTACTGCACTCAGCACAGTGAGTTCTTTTCAAGTAAAACTTTGCTGGGGGAAATACTTAAACAATGCAGCAGAGTATTTGAAGAAGAAAATCATGAAAAAGCCACATTCTGGTGTAAGATGTTGGCAATACAGCACTTAGGAAGACATGAATTCCTTCCTGTGAGACACCGGGGGGACTTTCTCCCCTTTAAGTTAACCCAGAGGAAGAAGCAAAGGGTGGTGAAATAATGTTAAACAAGATGGAGGAATACAGAAGAAAATTGATTTTTTTTTTAAAAAAAGAGATTTATGGGGTGGGTGAGGAGCAACCCACCATAAACAGAAAAATTCATAAGCACAAGTAGTTTATGTGGCTGAATTTTTTTAAGTGTAACTAATTGTATGGTATAATGGATTTCATTATGATGTTTTTGTGCATACTTGAACCATATTTTAATCATATCCATATCCTACAGTACTATTTCTAAAATCTCTTGTGCATTTCCCCTTCCACAGTCCAACTATTTCCCTTTATGCATCCATGTTTTCTCTCCTGCCTCTAGTTTCAAAGATCAAAGACAACTTGTATGAGTGGATCTGGCTTATGCTGATTAGCTTGGTAATCTTCATTTCCATCCCTTTTCCTGAAAAAGTCATAAATTTATTCTTTTGGGCTAAATAAAATTCCACTCTGCATGTATACCTGATAAAAATGAGAACTGTAACAAAAGAACCCAGCTTTTCTTGAGTTGTACTTGAAGAGATTAACCTTAGAACTTATTTTCCTTTCTTGTCTAGATAAAGAACACTGTCGATTAGAGACACAGAGTCTATGGCCGCAATCCTATAGTTACTGTTACTCCTCTATCAGCATGAATTTAACCTTGACAAGAATAAGAGCAAATGAAATTTTTAATTTGTTTATTTATAAGAATACAGATATTAAAATGATTAAATCAGAATCGACATATCTCTACATTCAAATATATTAATACATTATTTTTCTCTCTTACCCCCCTCCCTGCTTGCTCTGTGTGTGTGTGTGTGTGTGTGTGTGTAGAAGAGCACATGTGTGATCCTTAGGTGCCATCCACCTTTTATTTTTTGAGACAGGGTCTCACTGTCATGGAACTTGCTAAGCAGGCTAGGCTGGCTGGCCAGTGAGCCCCAGGGAATCTGCCTATCCCTGGGTCTTCAGTTCTGGAATTGCAAGTGCATGCCATCATGCCTGCTTTTTTATTTGTAAACCTGGGGTTGTATTCAGGTCCTCATGTTTGCAAGGCAAGAACTTACTGACTAAGCTATTTCTCCAGCCAGTCATATTTCTTTATAATAAAAATAATTAAAAATCCTTTTGTGTCATTGTCCATTGTAACTCTACGATGCATTAGTGTACAAGAACTGCTTGCTCCAATCTAACTGTAACATAGCACTCTGGTGTAGGAGGTCCTTCTGTTTGTGTGTTGCTTTCATTGGTTGAATAAAGAGACTGCCTTGGCCTTTTCATAGGGCAGCCCTTGGGTGGGCATAGTAGACAGAACAGAATTCTGGAAAGAAGGACAGACAGGCAGACGCCATGTTTCTCCTGCCTGAGATGGATGCTGGTTAGACTCATGCTGGTAAGCCACAGTCAAGTGGCGATACACATTAATGGAGATGGGTTAAATGAATATGTGAGAGTTAGCCAATAAGGGGCTGGAGATAATGAGCCAGGCAGTATTTCAATGAATACAGTTTCTGTGTAATTATTTCAGGAGTTAAGCTAGCCGGGCACTGGGAACGCAGCCCGTTCCTCTTACTACAGATTGGCTGCCCAACGTGGTTGACTGACTCCACGTAAAACCTGAGAGAGTTTCGGAAACAATACAAAGTTTAACACAGCTGTTTGCTGATGGCTTGCTGAAGCTGCTTTAAGAGAGATTTTCCTGATTCAGCTGAAAAAAAAAGCCACGTGGTTTTAAAATGCAGCTTCCTGGGCTGTGCTGCCAGTGCGAACTCTGATTATGAAGCATTTCAATGGCTTTCGTGGGACTGGATGTTTGTGTGCCTGCACAGGATTGGGAAGAAAGCACTCTGAGACCATGCCTGTGACTCAGTTCTTCCTGCCTGGACAGGCGGCAGGATCAGGCTTAGGCAGGTGGGAGAGCATAGTGGATTTCTGCTGCCATACAGAGAGATGTTTCCAGGCTGTGCAGTGCTTTGCATGGCAGATTTTGACTGTAGCTCAGATAAAAAGCATTTATATGTTGCATGCTCATTCTTTGGGTTAGACTGCTGAGCGCAGCTCCTGCCTGGCGGCCCCAGAGCTAGCAGAAATGGTACGTCCACCATTTTGAAATTGGAGAGAGGTGGAGCCAACATCCAGAGTAGCTGCAACCAAGCTGCTTAACATTTTAAAAGCTCTTCAAGACAGTAGAATATTAAGGACAATGCAATAGGACAGATTCAGACATAAAAGACCTCTAAATGGGTCACACTGTTGAATAAAGTTACATAGTAGGCTTAAAAGAGAAAAGAAATAAAGAGTATAGAGAAATACTTAAAAAAAAGGTAAAGTCTTTAAAGAGACAGAGTACAGATAGTCATAGATTAAAAAAATAAGCCACATAAAAATGGAAAATTCACAGAATGTCTGGATTATGTATTTTACTGTGTTTTCTTTGAACTTTTTGACTATAAAGGAGCTAAATACAGAGAAACATTTCATTGTGTGGTCTGCCAAACTAAATCAGCATATATGTTCTAAAGTTATCTTGACTTCAAAATTTGGGTCTAAGGATATGATGCTTTGGAAAAGAGGTTCTTCTTTTGTTTTCACAGAAGATGGGAACCTATGGATTGCTTCCAGACCAATAATATGGTTTCATGGACCCCGGGCTCCTGAAAGGTCACTGTGAACACCTTCAGAAAATTACTTCACTCAACTGCTGACTGAGATGAACTTAGCACATAGGATACACCATGAAAGACCTGATTAACAGCGCCCCCATACAGCAGGAAGAAGTTTGGAGATAAAAAGCTATGCCCATATTCCCAATTATTGTTTATAAATGTTCTTTTACATTTAAAGGGGGATAGGGTATGGATATGAATAATTTGCATTGGTATAAATTTTGATTTATTGATATAAATTTAAGGTCAATTTTGTTTTATATATGTATTTCTGATCTTGATTAAGGTATTGTGATTGTGTAGTTCATTTAAAAATGTAATGTATAATTAGGAAATATAGGTTGTTAATAGATAATCATCGATAATAGTCAAGTTTGTAGTCATGTTAGTTAGATTTTCTAGATGTGCATAGATATATTTCAGATAGGCATTCTTCATATCTTTCAAAGACTCAGAATATGGCATTTAAAATGTTTTAATAACTTAGGACTTTTCATGACAATGAGACACGTCTGTTCTTGGCAGCACCAGCTACTTCAAGAGGAAGATGGGCATCGAAGAGGCTCCTTAGCCATTTGGACAAGAAAGTGCTCTTGCCTGGACTGTTGTATAAACTGGACATGAAGAACCCACAGAGGACTACTGAACTTGCCTAAAGGTGAGATGATCCTTTGGGGTTCCTGTTTCATGAAAGAGTCTACAAGACATTCTGCAGGACACAGAATAAAGTGACTGAACTGTCTTTGAATTTTCTGCTTCATGGAAATGTCTGCTGGATACTATGGGCCTGTAGGCTGAAGATGGATGCCCCAACTGTACAAAATAACTTTGGGTGACTATCCAGGAAGCAAGATGTCTCTGTCACTTCTAGAGTTTTGGAAGTTGCTTACTTCTTGTTTACTTAGGTAATATGGAGTCTTTGATGGAGTTGAAGAATAGATAGATAGTTATAGTTTTCCTTTGTCATGATAAAAGATAAAATAGATATAAATATTTTAACTGTAATTCTTGCTTGATAACTGTTTTGTTATATGTAATTTTACTATGTTAAAGTTAAAGCCTTCCTTTTTGTTTAAACAGAAAAGGGGACTTGGCGTAGGAGGTCCTTCTGTGTTTGGGTTGCTTTCATTGGTTAATAAAGAGACTGCCTTGGCCTTTTGATAGGGCAGCCCTTAGGTGGGCGTAGTAGACAGAACAGAATGCTGGGAAGAAGGGAAGTGGGCAGACACCATGTTTCTCCTGTCTGAGATGGACACTGGTTAGACTCATGCTGGTAAGCCATAGTCAAGTGGCGATACACATTAATGGAGATGGGTTAAATCAATATGTAAGAGTTAGCCAATAAGAAGTTAGAAGTAATGGTCCAGGCAGTATTTCAATGAATACAGTTTCTATGTAATTATTTCGGGGTATAAGTTAGCTGTGCAACCAGGAGCCGGGCGGCGGGACACAGCCAAGAGTGGCTGGGACGAAAAGCAGGCCCGTGCCTCATTACTACAGCACTCACCAACCAACCATTTTATCTTTTTCTTCCCCACCCCCACCATTCTTCCTCCTATCTTACTTTTTGACAATTAGTATTCTATTCTCAACTTCTATTAGGTCAAATTTTAATAGTCCATATATGAGTGAGATCAAATGATACTTGACTTTTTATACCAAATTATTTCACTTACTCCAGTTCCACTTATATTATTGCCAATGATAGGATTTCAATTCTATTTTTAATGATTTATTTGTATTTATTTTATGTACCTTGGCGTTTTCTTGCATGTATGTCTGTGTGAGGGTATTGGATCTCTTAGAGCTGGAGTTAGAGATAGTTTTAAGCTGACTTGTGTGTAGGTGCTTGGAATTGAACCCAGATCCTCTGGAAAAGCAGTCAATGTTCTTAGCCACTGAGCAATCTCAACAGTCCCATACATTTCCTTCCTTCCTTCCTTCCTTCTTTCCTTCCTTCCTTCCTTCCTTCCTTCTTTCTTTCCTTCCTTCCTTCCTTCGTTCTTTCCTTTGTTCTTGCCTTCCTTCCTTGCTTCATTTCTTCATTCTTTCCTTCCTCCTTCCTTGCTTCCTCCCCCCCTTTCTTCTTTTTTTGAGACAGCTTCTCACTATGTAGCCCTGGCTCCTGGTTGTTCTGGAAGTCACTGTGTAGACCAGGCTGGCCTTGAACTCACAGAGATCTGCCTGCCTCTGCCTCTTGATTGTTGGGATTAAAGAAAGCTGTGTGCTTACCATGCCCAGCTAGGATTTTATTTTTTTATTGTTGACTGAATAGTATCCCATTGGATATAGCTGTTTCCATTTTATGGCTATTGTGAGTCATACTACAGTGAACATGGGATTGGCTATATCTCCTTTACATACTGACTTCTGTGGAGCTTCCATACTATTTTCTATAATGGCTATACTAATTTTAATTCCTACATATATTGTGCAGATTTTCTTTTGTCTCTGTCCTCACCAACACTTGTTATATTTTGCCTTTTTCTTATTTGCCACTTTTACTTATGTGAGGTGAACTCTCATTGTGGGCTTGCTTTCCATTTCTGTAGTAATTACTGATATTGAACATGCTTTAATATACCTATTGGACAATACTATGCCATCTTTTGAGAAACATCTATTTAGATCTATTGCTGTTCGCCCAATTTTGAGATGATGTCTTAAGATGAAATCATGGGAGTGTGAAACTCATTATGTAGCCCAGACTGGCCTTGAACTCTCTGGCACAAATTTTTAAATTGGCTTATTTCTTTGTTGGTTTGATGTGCTGTCAAAATTTTGAAGTTCATAATATGTACTTGGTATCAACCTCTTGTTAGATAACAGTTTCCAAACACTATCCTGTAAGGTGGTTTGAATGAGAATGTCCCTCATAACTTCACATATTTGGATACTTGGTCCCCAGCTGGTGGAGCTATTTGGGAGGTATTAGTAATTGTGACCTTATTGTAGTAGGTTTACTACTGGGGGCAATCATTGAGATTCTAAGAGATTCTCCCCATTCTAAGTCTCTCTCCCTTTCCTTCTTCCTCTCCTTCTCACCCTCCCTCTTCCCCCTGCCTTGTTCTTGATGTGAGCACTCAGACTGCTCTAACACCAGAGCTAGCTGTCTGCTGCCATATTTTCCACTGTTATGATCAAAGACTCTAACGTTCTGAAACTGGAAGCCTCCAATAAGCTCTTTCCTCTGTAAGTTGCCTTGGTCATGCTGTCTTATAACAGCAATAGAAAAGTAGCTAATACAGACGTTGGTACCAGGAAGTGGTATTGATGTGATAAACCTGACTGTGCGGGTTATTTTTTTTTTCTTGAGGAATATGGAAGACTTTTGTATTTTATACTAGGAGACTGGTTGAATGCTTTAAGTGGGGCCTAATGGGCCAACATAGTAGAAGCTGAGAGCATTGAGGAATATTGAGGCCTAGATCAAGAGGTTTCAGAGCGGAACAATATTAGCAATTGTACTAGAAACCATTCTTACCATATTTTGGTAAAGAATGTGGTTTTCTTTCACCCATATCCTAGGAATCTGCCTCAGGCAAAATTTAAAAGTAATAGGTTAATCTCTTTGACAGAAGGAATTTTAAGAGGGCCTAATATTGATTCTGTTGCATGACTATTAGTAATCTTAGGCAAACCTAGAATAAAAAAGATCAATTGGGCAAAAAGAAATAAAAAATATACAGTTTGAAGCAAAGAAGAGTGCAAGAAAATTTAGTGTTGCAGCTAAGACTTGCGCTGAAAGAGCTGAGAAGATTAAAGAAAGGCCTGTTCCAAAAATGAAATAAATGGATAGTGTCCTCAGGGCAAGACCCCACCCAGCTAAGCTTCCAACTTGTAAAAAGGTGCACGGAAAACAAGGTGAAGCTTATGCAAATGTGATCCAAGGGAGGGTTCACCGGAGTTGTATTCAAACTTGGCAGTATCACCCATTTGGTGTTGGCTTTAGGATCATGAAGGATACACTCGTAAATGGTTTGTGGAGTCTTCCGCCACAGTTACATAGAGCTGCTGAAGTCAGATGTGTGGCAAAGTGAATCCCTCCGTGGAATCCCTGAGAAGCATTAAAAGTAAAGTAAAGGTTGGATTGTATTGGAGATCCCAAGAAGTTGGAAAGGCCAGAGACATGAGATATCTGCCAAAGAGAGCTACAGACAGAGAGAAGAACCAGGCAAAGAGAGAAGTGTTTTGTGATCATTAAAACTGCAATGGTGGAGTTATGTCTTTGACATTAAACATGGTGCTACAGGATTTAGGGTGTGTCCTGCTGGGTTTTGATCTTGCTTTGGTTCAATAATTCCCCATGATGCCTCAATTCCTCCCTTTTGGAATGTTAATGTATATTCTATGCCATTGTATGTTAGAAATATGCAATTTGCCTTTTGATTTTACAGGGGATTATAGTGAAGAGATTGCCTTGAATCTCCAAAGAAACTCTGGATTTTTGAACTGTGTTGAGACTGTGAAAGACTAGGGGGATTTTTGAAGTTGGACTAAATATATTTTGTATTACGATATGGTCAAGGGCCTGTGGGGCCAGAGAGTAGAATGTGGTGATTTGACTGATAATGTTCCTTGTAACCTGATATATTTGAATACTTGATCCCCAGTTGGGAGAGCTTTTTGGGGAGGATCAAGACATGTACTTGGATGAGGTGTTAAACCATAGCCTACAAATGAGTTCTTCCTTCCGTAAGTTGCCATGGTCGTGGTGACTTATCATTGTAACAGAAAAGTAACTAACACATTTTGTAGTTTATAATCCTTCTTTCTTTTGCTTCCATTGTGTTATAGAAACTTTGCTTTTATTAACATCTAAAGAATTTGGTTTCATTATGAAACTTTGCAGATAAAATATCTTTTCTGCTCCCTTCCTACCCTACTCTATTTCCTTCAGTCCTCTACCCTGTTTCTTTCTTTCCAACTTTCAAGTCACCTTCCCCTCACAAACATCTCGTTCCCATATCCTAGTATCCTATCTAGTGTCTACAACCATTTTCACAATCACTTATTTACACATACAAACATTGAAAATTAGGATCAACATATGAAAGAGAACATGCCATTTTGTTTTCTGTTTTTTTTTTTTTTGAGACTAGGTTACTTCAGTAAATCCAATACTGACAGCTGAGTAAAATTCCTTTGTGTATATGCCACATTTTAATTATCCATTCTTCTGTTGTTGAAAATCTAAACTAATTCTATTTCTGGCTGTTGTGAATAGTACAATAAACATGGAGTGGGTATGCCAGTGTCTGTGGTGTAGGTGCTCAGGAGTGGTACTGATAGGTCATGCAGTAGTTCTATTTTTAATTCTCTGAGGAAACACCACAAGGATTTCTCTAGTGATTGTACCATTTTATATTCCCACCAATACTGGATAAGGATTCCTGACCAGTATTTGTTTCTTGGTAATAGCTATTGGGGTTATATGTAATCTCAAACTCATTTTAACTTGAATTTTCTCAATGGTTAAGGATGTTGAGCATGTGAAAAATATTTATTGTTCATTTGTGTTTCTCCTTTTGAGGATTGTCCATTCATTTCATTAGCCCCTTTATTGATTGGCAGCGTTGTGGTTTTGGTGTTTAAGTTCTGGAGTTCTTCATATATTCTAGATGTCAACACCTTATCTGAGGCATAGATTCCAAAGATTTTTCTCCCATTCTATGGATTATCTGTTTGCTCTATTGATAGTTTCATTTGTTTGTTGTGTAGATTTTAATTTCATGTAGTTCCCTTGTTGATTCTTGGGACAATTTCCTGTGCTGTTGGAGGAGTCCTATGCAGAAAGTTCTTGCTTATACTTGTAACTTCAAATGTATTCCCTATATTCTATTTTACATTTATTTTTTGACAATTTTATTTAATGAGTATTATACTTCCATAAGTCCCACTTCCTCCACCTTCCCCAACTCCCTTTCAAATTCATGAGCTCTTCTTTTTAATGTATTATTGCTACATATAAACACAATCTACTAAGTCCATTTAGTGCTGCTTGTGTGTGTGTGTGTGTGTGTGTGTGTGTGTGTGTGTGTGTGTGTGTGTGTGTGTGTAGGACTGACTACCTGGAATTGGGTAATCTATCAGAGGGCTCATGCCTGGTGAAGACCGAGTCTCCCTTTCTGCAGCCATTGGGTTCCTGTGTCTTTCAACTAGGGATGGGACCTTGTGACAATATCTCCATTAATGTTTGAGATATCAACTTGTATGGTCATTGTGTAGGTCTTGCTTAGGCAGTCATGTTGTTGAGATTTCATAGATGTATTTTTCCTATCATATGTAGAAGGTAAAATTTTATAGCAAATGTTTTAGTCTTCTGACTCTTAGAATCTTTCTGTGTACTTTCCAGTGATATTCCCTGAGCCAACAAGGCAAAAAACAAATACCAAGCACACACGCACACACACACACACACACACACACACACACACACGAACATAGAGGTCATTTTGTGCTAACCAGTTGCTTCTGAGTGAGGGTTCTGCCCTGGAGTATGGTTAGTATACCCAGTGATGCTCCATTGGAAAAACTAATTTCTCCTTTCCTAGCACTTAACAATTGCAAATTGCTTCTTGGTTAGGATGGGACTTTGTGTCCAGGTCCCATTCTCAGAGTTGGGATTTTGTCTGGTTTGAACCTGTTTAGGTCTTTTGCATCCTGCCACAGTCTCTGTGAATTCCTGTGCATATCAGTCCTGTTGTGTGCTGTTTTCTTGGAGTCCTCCACTACCTGTATTCATGGCAGTCAGAAACTGGAAACAACCTAGATGTCCATTGACTGAGATGTAGATAATGAAAATGTGGTACATTTACACAATGGAATACTATTCAGGTGTTTATAAAAAATTAAATGATGAAGTTTGAAGTTGAATGGCTGGAGAAATAATCATCCTGAGTGAGATAACTCCGATGCAAAACGACAAGTATGGAATGTTTTCACTTACATAAGAACTGTAGCTCTTAACTTTAGATATGTGTGTTTCAATCCAAAAGGCTAGGTAGCTAGTAAGGGACCAGAAGAGAGGAAGGGAACTTCTCTGCCATTATATAAAAAAGATAAAGGGCGAACTAGAATAGGAGGCTTAAATGGGGAGGAAGATGGGAAGGCTGGTTAAAGGAGGGAAAGTGGGGGAAGACAACAATAAATATCTTTTGAAAAGCCATATGGAACCCTACTGCTACTGTAGAAGCTTCCTAAAATATATATGTATTGTTAAGTAAACATAAAATATTTTCCTATGGCTTTTTCACTTACCCTTAGTGTTACTTGTTGCCTCTCCCTCTGCATTCCCCTTCCTCCCCACTTCCCAGTTAGCCCTCCTGTCCTGGTTTCCCTATTTCCCCTTTCATAGCTCCCATGTCCCATTATCTCCCTTCACTTGCTGTTATATTTTTAACATGCATTATTGACCCAAAATGTCTATAGTAATAATATTTGCATTCTCTTCTAAAAACGAGCCAGAACTCTATAATATTCTTTTTTTATATTCTTTTATTTTTCATTCAAAAAATTTACACTTCCTCCCCTTCTCCCAGTCCCCTCCTGCTCCCCCACTAACCCTCCTCTCTCCCCCTGCTTCCTTAAGAGGGGACAGGGTACCCTGCCCTGTGGGAAGCCCAAGGCCCTCCCCACTCCATCCCAGCCTAGGAAGGTGTGCATCCATATAGACTAGATTCCCAAAAAGCTAATACATGCAGAAGAGATAGGTCCCAGTGCCATTATCATTGGCTTCTTAGTCAGCCCCCATTGACAGCCACATTCAGAGAGTCCGGTTTGATCATATGCTCATTCAGTCCTGGTCCAGCTGGATTTGGTAAGCTCCCATTAGATCAGGCACACTGTCACGGTTGGTGGACTGGCCTCTCCTGGTCCTGATTTCCTTTATACCTACTCAGTAAGCCACTGTGCTTGTTACTGTTGTCTATTATTGTACTCCTTTTGTAAGTTTTTGAGAGTGACAGAGTCTTTCTCTGCTCTTGGGGAACTTAATTCAGGGAGCTAGGGTGCCACATGATCAACAGTTACAAAAGCAACTCTGAGACATAGATTCTGATTTCATTGTCTCATGAGCAGGAAAAATGAGGAGATACAGACAAGGAGTGAACAGAACAAATACAGATTTATTAAGGATAATTGAGAATGAGCTCCTGAGAATGGCAAGACCTCCAAGAAAGAAAAGTTACTGTGTTGTCCGGCACAGTGGCCTTTTAGATTCTCATGGCAGGGATTAGATGAAGACTGAGATAATGTTTATTGAGGTTGGTCAGTGTGTGTGTGTGTGTGTGTGTGTGTGTGTGTGTGTGTGTGTGTGTGTGTGTAGTGAGCTGAGCCAATAGGTGACTTACACCCCCTTTGAATGCCTCCTGGACCCAACCAGAGTAATAACCATGCATTACTCATTCAATCAGGATGTTGTAGTCACTTTTGTCTACTCTTTCTTAGTCGTTTTATTTATTTTGTAGACCATTTATCAGATCAATATTTATGTGAGTAACATATGACCTACCATAGGCTCCGTCCTTATTTCCAGTAGGGAGCTACCTCCTGTCTCACTTCCTTCTTATCCAAATTGCAACAAATAACTAGTGCTTGTTGCCACTGACCATTTTCCTAATTTCCTCACAAGTCATTCCTTCTTAAATCTACCTTCCATTCCGAGTTCATTGCTCCTCAGTGCATTCATCAGAGTATCTGATGAAATACTGTTTGTTGGTGAAAGTTAATTTTTATTATTTGAAAATGTCATCATGCTAGCAGGGCATCACAGTTCCGTTTTGTGAATTCTTAGTCTTGTTGCTAGATTTAAAATGGACTCAGAAGGAAGTCCAGGACTCATTTTATTATTGTTTGAGAGAAAACTAAGAGGCCAGGCAAACTAACTCTCAACTGGGCCGACAGAGATGGAGAAGAAGAGTGATAGCCATGTCTTTAGAGTTAGAATACAAGAAAGTTGGCAGAGTCAGCAGTGGAAGCCAGCAGCTGCTTCATGGTGTAACAGGGTGTCTTCAGAGAAACGGTGACCATGTCCAGAATGTCAGAGCAGGCATGCTTAGGATTCTGGCCAGTATCCAAAAGTTGTCCTTTTAAAATTCCAACTCAGAATAGCAGGTAGGCTTAGCAGTGCTTCATGGTGGAAGCTCTGTGAGCAGCTGTATCAGGGGAGGGGCTTCTAGGAAGTATGAGTACATCACTTCATTAAAGAGATAACTTTTCATCCTACCTTCTTAGTATGTCTTCAGGTTTGTTAGTTACTTTTCTGTTGCTGTGACAAAATATCATGAAGAAAAGCAATTTAGAGAAGAAGATTTATTTTGCTTTAAGGTTTTAGACTAGGGATAAGACTCCACTATGATACTAAGATACATTAGCCTCTGGGGGGTGCATTCTTATCCAAACTACCTCATCTGGTGAATCAGCTTTACTGCCCAGTAATCTTCTAGCCGCTCAATTTTCAGGCACAGTAGGATTAACTCTTGAGACAATGGTATGTAATGTTTGGGGCAGCTTACAGTGTTTACCCTGCACCCAGGGATGGATTCTGTTCTTTTGACCAGTGGGGGGCGGGGAGTAGCTTTCCCTCAAAGGGCCTCAAAAAGTCCAGGTGTTTCTACTTTTTAGCATAGTATTTAAATCTTAAAGCAAGGACAAACGTGTTTTTTCTCTTTCTAGTGTTCCCGGGAAAGCAGGTGGTGAGTTGCAAAGTTGATTATGAGGGGCAGTCTATCCTCAGTGGCCCTAACAGACTCTTTGATCTTATTCTTGACACTTTTGCTAGTTTCATACTTCCAACTGAATAATTTTCTCATCATTCTGATGATATCATTTTTATTATATTCACCTTCTCCTTGTTGCTAGATACTGTCTTTTAATTTTTTTTATTTGTTATCTTTTCTCTCTGGATTCTTTAAGATTTGTTTTCATGTTTAAAGACATGGTGTTTGGATACTGTGTCTTCTAAGTTTTATAATTTACAACTTTCACAGTTCTGGAAAATCCTCTGCTAATGTCTTTGAATATTGGTTACTGACAAATACAGAAGCACTTTGGGCTATTGAAACAACAAGCATCCATTAGTGTGCGTCCATCTTTTCTCATTTTTTGATTTTGGGATATTTTCTTTTCTTTCTGGTTGAGTTATGTCACACATCAAAAAAATTAAAAATAAGGCTAAGAGATGGCTTATTGGTGAAGAGCACTTGCTGCTCTTGCAGAGGACCTGGGTTCAGGTTTCTACATCAGGTAGCTCATAACTGCCTATAACTCCAGTTCCAGGAGATCTGATGGCCTCTGGCCTCTGGGAACACCTGCATGCACATAAACTCATGCAGGCACAGACACATATAAATAATTTTTTAAAACATTAAAAATAAACCAACATGACTTTTCTTTCTCTTGTAGCAGAAGATTTTCCAGGGGAGCTAGTGTTCCACATTCATAGAAGTTTTGTAATCTTTTCTTTTCTCTTTGAGATTGTGTGTATTGCCAGTAACATTTTCAAATTTAATTAACTTTTAGCTAGTGTAGAAAGCAATGGGTTCCATTGTGACACTTGCATATGTATAACATTGTCCTGCTTTGCTCACGTTACTCCTTTATCGCCCTCTGCTGTTTCTTCCTCACACCCCTTTCTTATGCTGGACCCTTCCTCCACCACATAATCTCCCTCTGCTTTCATGACATAAATATGCACATATATCATCAAAGCTAGATTTCGCATATAAGAGAAAACATATTTTGTTTTTTTCCCTCTATTCCCCTTTATTGCCCACTTAGACATTTTTCTCTCTCTTCATAGTTGCCCTTCTACTTTCTTGGTTTGTGTGTATGTCTGTGTGTGTGTCTGTGTGTTTGTGTGTGTGTGTGTGTGTGTGTGTGCATGCTTATACCTAGATTCTACATTTGAGAAAGCATATAATTATAAGTGGCATTATTTTAGACAAAATCTAATTGCACCACCCAAGCTGTTGGGTTTGAATTCTTGATCTTCCTGGCCATAGTCTTCCCTGTGCTGTGATTACTCGTACCCACCCATGTGTTTGTAAATAACACTGAAAAGTTACACTTAATACAAAATTATAAGAGTTACAATAATAATAGTGAATATTTGCCTGAATAAGCAACTGTCAACCATAATCCCATAAAGTTGGGCCCTGTGGTGAAGACAATATGAACAAAAGTGTGTCTTCTTTTCATGTTTTCTCTTGCCTTTGCTCCCTTTTTGTCACTGGCTAGCTGTGAAATGTTGGACACATTTCTTAAAGTCTTTTGGACTCTGATTCTTTATCTGCGCCATGAGGATATAATAACTCAGTATTATACAGATGTTATAGATTGACACATATATAAAATACTTGGCACAGTACCTAGCGCAAAAAAATGATGAGGCTAGGGAGATAGCTTACTGGTAGCATGCTTGATTATTTGCACAAGATTGTTTTTTTTTATCCCCACAGTTGTAAAACAAAACAAAAGAAAATTTAAAAAATCTTTAAAGGAAGAACCCTAGTTCCTTTCTTTCTCTTTAAGAGGGAAATGGGGCAGCCATGTAGGTGAAAATTGGTATATGTAATTAAGGACTATTTCCCAGTTGCTTCATCTAAAATGAGCTGAGAATCTCTGTGTTTAGTAGCAAATATTTCAACCATGTGTGTATGTGTGTGGTACTGAAGATCAAACTGACAGCCTCACTCATGTTGGACAATATTTCAGTCATATATAATTTCAGTTTATGCCTAATTTTTAGAAAGTATCTATCAAAGGTTGAAAAGGAGTAGGGGAAAAAAGAATCTAAAACTAAATTGCAACTCAGAAAATAGGCCATAATTCCCACTGTTTAAAATAAATGGAGTCAAAATTTGATGACTTCAAAGTGTTTCTGGGATTTCATTCACTAAAAAAGTATGTGTTTAGAGGAATGGCCTGCCAGCTCAAAATTACTGGCTTTTACTTTAGATCAAAGAACTAAATCTATGTTCATAACCAATATTAGTGAAACAAAACACACAACTACTTAGCATGCTAGATGATATAGGATTAAGTATGTCATATTGGATTGAAAGAATCTTGATCTTGATTCTTAATTCATGAGTTTCTAGATGATCAGGTTAGAATTTATAGTAATTTATGTAAGCTTTCTTCATGGTTTAATTTTAACCATATAAAACCAATTCTAATTCAAATGTCAGAGTCTTAGATTAAGAACCCAGAGAGGTCTTAAATTATGGGCTTCTGCTATTTCACACTTGCCTGATTTACCAATTGTGGTAAAGCATGAATTATAGCCTTGCTATTCTCTGGAAGACCATGACTAATACTAGAAATAATAATAATTGTTGCTAAGCCTAAATCAAGGGAAACAGCATAAAAGTGGTAACTGACTTGGGACGTGGAAGCCAAATTCATTTCTCTTGGAGTGAGAATAAAAATGTCAAGTAACTTGCATATATTTAGGCAAGGATGTAGGCCAGATTTTGTGATTAGTCTCTTGTTATTTGAGAGGGACTATGAGAAGGCCATATGTAGAAGACATATCATTTTTTGAAAACCAGGGGAAATGAACAAAGGACATGGACTTTGTATAATTTAGAAGAGGTAAGGTTGCTGCTCGATTTGCTAATATTTATTAGCATGGTAGAAATTAGTGAGGATTGGTATTTTAGAATCTCTATTTTCAAATAAGGTTTTTTTAAGTAAGTTTTTATTTATTTATTATGTATACAGTGTTCTGTCTGTCTGTATGCTTGCTGACCAGAAGAGGGCACCAGATCTCATTACAGATGGCTGTGAGCCACCATGTGGTTGCTAGGAATTGAACTCAGAACCTCTGGAAGAGCAGTCAGTGCTCTTAACCTCTGAGCCATCTCTCCAGCCCTCAAATAAGGTTTTTCAAACTATAAGACATTGCTGGTTAGAATTATGTCAACTTGACACAAACTAGAATTATCTGAAAGTAGGGAACCTCAATTGAGAAAATGCCTCCATAAGATCCAGCAAATTAATTAAGAAAATTAAGATTAAATTAATAATAAAAAATAAGTGATTGATAGGGAAGGGTCCAGCCCATTGTGGGTGGTGCCATCCCTGGGCTGGCAGTCCTGGGTTCTATAAGAAAGTAGGCTGAGTAAGCCAGGGGAAGCAAACCAGTAAGCAGCACCCCTCCATGGTCTCTGCATCAGCTACTGCCTTCAGGCTCTTTTCCTGTGTGAGTTCTTGTTCTGACTTCCTTCAGTAATGAACTACAACATTGAAATATAAGCCCAATAAATGCTTTCCTCTCCAACTTGCTTTTTGGCCATGGTGTTTCATTGCAACAATAGAAACCCTGACTAACACAGCAATAGTCTAAAAATTTGACTATTAGCTATAATATCATGTTTTGTGAGACTGTGTTCTATTGAATTTTGTATAGAATGAGGAATGTTTCTAGGTATGTGAAAAATTGTAATGACATATGTAAAAGAGAACTGAATTTTCAGCTTTTTAGCCTAAGGTGCTCTAGTAAGTATACCTCCTAACCTTTCTTGACATATCCCGAAGTCAAGCTTCATAGAAACATCTATATCGCTTTGCATTTTATAATGTTTCAGAATGTCAATCAAACCACTTTTGTCATTTATCTTCCTGGTTTTTCTCTATATCATTGCACTATTGAGTTATTTCTAAAGACACCAAAGTTGCTGTATTGGAAGATGGTTCAATTTTAATCTAATTGTAAATCATTTATAGACATAGAGAGGATTTTTATAGATTCTGGGTGTGGTGGCACATGTCTGTAATCCCCTGAAGCTGAGACAGGAGAATCCCAAATGTAAGTGTATATGGTAACATCCTGCTTCAAAATAGAAATATGAAAGAATGAGGGGGAGGAGGAAGGAGGAAGGTGGGGGAAGAACTAGTTTATGAAAAAGGGCAGGTCAGAGAACAGAGGAGAGAGAGAAACTAGATTTGAAGAGTTAAACCTGACTAACTGGGTGTCTGTCATTTGTCAGTGATTGATCTTGAAACATTATGAAATCAAGGAATTTTAGTAGGCAAGGCAGAAACAGGATACCACAAGTTGCTGCTGTTACATTTCCTCCCCCAATCAACAAAAGAAATGGCCAATTGCTTTCTTGGTGTAGAGACTGAAGTGAGGCTCTGGAGCAAGTTTGCCTTATAGCACAGCCTATCTTTTATGTGAATGTGATTTTGATCATATTACTTAGTCTCATGGTGCTTGTTTCTCCTATTAAATAAGAATAAACCCTCTTTCATAGAATTGTTATTAGAAATTGGTATGATGGCACATCTAAAACACTTCTGAGTGTCTGATACCTAGTGAGTACTCAATAAAAGTTTCTTATTGTTACTACTTTGTCCTGGAGTAAAAAAATGACAGTATGCAGTTAATATCTAACTGTGACCAGCATTTCGTCAATTATAACCAATGCTAGTTTGGTATAGTAGTATACCATACTGAGAGCAGCACCAGAATTTAAACCATGAGCTTAGGAATGAAAAACAACAGTTGAATATAGCAATCAATTTTGATAATCAGCCATCTGCCAGCCAAGTGCATAGCCCAACAGGTGTGCATCACACATTGTCTTCTGTTGAAACAGATCCTTCAGCGAAAGCATCCAGACTCTGTTGAAGAGGCCTGAACAGTAGACAGGTGCTAAGTCTAAATGAGGAAATGTAGAAACGCTGTGAAGCTGAGCTTGCCTGCAAGAACACGTGTGAGGAGGCAGTGTTAGCTCAGTAATTCTCTTGTCAGGCTTGCTGACATTCCATTCCAGTTTGGCCTTTACTCACTCTTTCTGTGACATTTTTGTAAAACACATTATTTATTATTTTCATGTTATTCATGATCCCCAACCCCTGCTAAAGTCTGCCATTGAACATTGTATTGTATCTATAAATTTAATTTATAATAAGTAGGCAAAAATTCTTTCCAGAAAAATGAGAGTCCAATTAATAGGACAATCAAAAAAGAAAATAAACTCCTTGTTCATTGGGCTCCAAACTTGAGAAATATAGTAATTATATTGTTAGGGGTACCTGTAGAATCATTCAGTGTTAACTCAATCATTCAGTATTATTCAAAAGAATCATTCAGTATTGTTCAAAAGGAAAGACACTGTTCTCTCGACATTTTTACTTGTATGCTGAAGTTAGATATAGAGCAAGCGGTTGAGGTTGTTACAGGCTATTTCTTTGGTAATTCCCTGTAGCATGCATTTATCTCCCTTCTCCCGTGGTTGGAGACTTTTGTCCTTTTGCCAGCTGCTGTGTTCAGTTGTCTGGGTTATTTTGGGTGCCAGTGGGTTGATTTAAGAGGGGAACAGTTGTATATCTTTGTATTTTGAAAGACCTGGTGCAAATGTGTCAAATCTCAAAAAAGATTTGAGGGGAAAGTATAGTCTTACAAAAACTGAGTTCTAGGTAACTGGCCAGGTTGTAAAATGTAGAAGCCTGCAGAATTATAGTAAAAAGGGTAGTTCTTTATTCATTTTTAAACACTGGTTGTGAAAGAGGCTTTAGAGAAACATAACAGGGGAAGGAATGCTCTGGATAAATGTTCAGTAAGATATTTTGATTCCCAGATATTATGGTCAAGCGAAAGTAGAGGAATGTGTGTGAAATGATATATGGTACAGTTAATTGGGTGGATAACTGATTACCCAACAAGGTAGATTGCTATGAGTCCCTAAGGCATCCCTAGTACTGCCGTCAGCACTCTGCTTCAGCCCTGTCGTGTGTTAAACACTCTCGTTAGTAACTTTGTTGGAATACGGAAAGCATGCTTGCCAGATTGAAGAAAGCCATAAAGATGTTAGCATTGGATCCAGGATCATCATATGAGAATAACATAGCTGATTGATCCTCTTTTGGATGCATGATGAACCTGGACAGGGATGCAATAATAAAGTCTATGTTCAGGAATGAGGGTGGTTTGTTGGTTGGTTGATACTTGTTTGTACCTGTATGTGACATGTGTAACTTGGTTTGTTACATGCCTTGGACAAGTTATACAACCCTCTTTATATCCCACTTTCCTCTTTCACAAATAAGTACTTATGGTAAAAACAAAAGCCCAGCAGTGCGAAGGGCAATAATGCACTAATAGAATAAGTTACTCAGACTCCCAAGTCTTTTCCGCATCCTCTACTCCAGACATATTTTTCTTTTGTTTTATTGTGACACAAAGTGCTTGGTATGTAGCTCTGGCTGGCCTAGAGCTCACTATGTAGACCAAACTGCTCTGGGACTCATAGAGATGATCCTACTGTCTTTACCTCCTGAGTGCTGGAATCACAGACATCAGCCATAACATTCAGTTTCCAAAATTTGTGTGTATGTATTCTCCCAGGCTTAGGACAGGCTTCTTAAGCATATAGTAACCTCCTTTCTGAAGAAGCACTGCTTCCCTCCTATGACTTTGTCTAGTAGAGAGGTTAAAAGAATAGATTCAGTAACCATATTTCTTCTGTTCAAATCTCAGCTTTGGTGCTTGGCTGGTTTTGTGACCTTGTGCAAATATCTCTAAGTCTGCATTACTGACATAATTATTAGACACAGTAAAAGAGACACTTAGGGACTGTTGTATACTTTAAGGAGTCTACAAATAATTTAAGAATCTCTGAAGCCCCATGTGTTGTAGGAGGCCACTTGTTTGTTTCTGGCTGCCCAGACTCCCAAAATAACCACTCAGAAATTGTATTAATTAAAATCACTGCTTGGCCTATTAGCTCTAGCTTCTTATTGACTAGCTCTTACATCTTAATTTAACCAATTTCTATTAATCTGTGTATCGCCATGTGGCTGTGGCTTACCGGCAAGGCTCTGTCTGGCATCTGTCTCTGGTGGAGCTATATGGCTTTTTCCTGACTCTACCTTCTTTCCACCAGAATTCAGTTTAGTTTTTCTTGCCTAGCTCTATTCTACTAAGCCACTGGCTGAAACAACTTTATTCATTAATGGATAAAATCAACACATATACAGAAGGACTTCCCACACCGCCCATGTGGTAGCACATGCCTGTAATTCCAGCCCTTTGGAGACAGGAGGCAGAAACAGAAAGACTGGTATGAGTTCCAGCCTGGACATTATAACAAGACTTAGTGGCAGAAAAAAAGCCAATGAAGTTGCTTTATTAATGAATGAATGAATTTATTTATTTACTTGAGATAAAGTCTTGTTATGTGCCTAAGGTGGTGTCAGACTTATTATCCTCCCAACTCAGCATCCTGTATAGCTGAGATAATAAACATGTTCCACCACACTTGGCCTGAAAGTATATTAGTTTTTATTTTTTTTAAATCGGAAAATAATAAAATAATGAATATGTGATAATGAAGCATGCCTGGGTTGGATTTGTCTTTACTTATTGAAACAGTTGCCAAAAATACTTTTTAATGGAAGAAGTGTTCTGCTGAGGTCAAATCACACTGATGGTCCTGTGAGCCTTGGTGTCATCATCTGTGAAACAGATAATATTTATTTCCAAGTAACATATTAGAGTAGAGTTGTTAGTGCTTGATTTTTGTATTACATTTAAATGACTTTCCGTATCCCAAAGTCATAAACATATCTGTCTTTTCTAATCATATTTTAGTTTTTAAAAAATTCTTTAATCCCACCTGGAATTCCTTTTGAGGCAAGGAATGTGGTAGACAGCTATCCAGAGTCTAGCAGTTGTCATTATAACATTTTCTGAATGCAGCTTCTCCTCTCATTGATGTGAAATGTGGTTGTTATTTCAATGGTAAAGGCCTTTAAATATCTTACCGTGTTCCTGATCTGTTGTCTGAGTTTTCTGTCCACCCGGTTCCCCAGTTGTTAGTCCCAGTGATAGTTATTCGATACTTCAATAATTTATCTGAGTTACATTTAGTCTGAGTATCATGCATTTTATACTCTAGTAGTATTTTTCATTATTATTCATGGTAATTATTTTGAGACAAGCTCTTACTCTATATCCAGACTAGACTTGAATTTGTGATCCTTTCTCAGCTTTTCAAATGTTAGTAATTGTTCTTTTATTTTCCATCCCTTCTTGGATTAATTTGAAGTTTCAAATTCTGTAGGAAATTATACTGCCCGTTCCATGTAGGTTTTCACTGCATTTTTCAACATTCAGGCTTTTTTCTACTCTTAAAGTCAGTTTTAAATATTTTTCTTAATTATAGATATATGTATGCCATATTGTGCACTTGTGAGTTCAGGTGCCCACAGAGTAGAGAAGAGGGTGTTGGATCCCTAGAACTGGAGTTACAGGTGATTGTGAACTGTCCTTCAAGTGCTGGGAACAGAACCTTAGTCCTCTGCAAGAGCAATACATCCCTGAGCTATCTCTAGCACAGGAATTGAATTTTAAAAGCAGCCATATTGAGACATACTTCAGATACTATATTATTGACCTATTTAAAATATACAATTTGGCCAGAGAAATAAGTCAGAGAGTTTTTGTTGCCAAGCTTGACTACCTAAGTTCAATCATTAATTTGGTGTTTACAACTCACATGAGAGACCCAATTCCTGAAAGTTGTCTTCTGACCTTCTTTTGTGCAGTGTGCCTGTACACACACACACACACACACACACACACACACACACACACACACACACGTACACTAAATGCAATAAAACCTTTTACATATTTCATCTACACACTTTTATTTTAGAAGTAAACAAATGTGATAGTCATTCTAGCAACACTGATGAGGGCTTTGCAGCCCTTTGTGTGAATTAAACTCAAACTTCCACAGTATGTATACACACACACACACACACACACACACACACTCACACATGAATATGAGCTGGTCAAGAGAAGCAGGCAGCTAACTGCAGATCTTCACCTTTCCCTCTGCTCTCCAAATCCAATCCCCCAGTCTCATCTCTAGCTCTGTAGCAGAACACCTGCTGCAGCCTGCCTTCCTCCATTGCCTGCTTCTCAGGTGAATCACACAGATTTTCCCCTCAACTCGTTTTATCCCAGCCTCCACCTCCAGAGGGCATTGCGTGAGAACCCCAGACCACTGCAGCCAAGGAAAAGGCTAGGCTACCTGCAAATCTTCACCTCTCTTTGCGTTCTTCCCAAATCAATGCCCAGTGTCATCCCCAGCTCTGCAGTGGACCCCCTGCTGTGGCCTCCCTTTGACCTGCCCCCTTTCCCACTGACTTATACAGATTTCCTCAGCAAAATTCGTTTCATTCACTCATTGTTTTATCTCAGACCCCAACCCCAGAAGACTCCTCTGGGAAGTGGCACGCCACTGCAGCCGGAGAAGCAGATAGGTTAACTGCAGACCTTCACCTCTTCCTTGATGCCTCCAGGTCCAGTCCCCCAGTCTCATGCCAAGCTTTGGAGCAGACCTCACTCATTCCCCAGGGGATTAAGCAGATCCTGGTGCGAACACCCTGATTTTCTCCCTCTTTTGAACCCCATAAGTATCCCTCTAGTTCATCCCTATACCTACCTGTCAGCTCCCAACACCTAGAAGCACATTTCACCAGGAACTCCTGGTGGCTACACCTATCGGGATCTCAGAAGAATTTCCTATCAGGTAACACAGAGCCACTACACTCTCCTAAGATCCATAGAGGGCAATAGACACCAAGGAACAAAACGCCTGCCCAACAAAGACCAGATATCAGCGTCGAGAATTAATCTCCTGAAACCCAGGTGCCTAGACACCAGTGTAAAAACACGATCAATCCCAGCTAGGACAGTATGCCTCCACTAGCAACCCTATCACAGCAGGCACAGAACATTGCCACTAGCTGAAGCCTAAGACAAAGCCCTTCACTTAGCATTTTTTTTCGTATTCTTTCATTTTTTCCATTCAAAAACATAATTAAGTAAATACAATTTTTACATTTCTTCCCCTTCTCCCGGTCCCCTCCCGCTACCCCCCACCCCTCCTCCCTCCCCCTTCTTCCTTAAAAGAGGGCATGGTACCCTGCCCTGTTGGAAGTCCAAGGCCCACCCCCCTCCATACCGGCCTAGGAAGGTGTGCATCCAAAAAGACTCGGTTCCCAAAAAGATAATACATGCAGAAGAGATAGGTCCTGGTGTCATTGTTGATGGCTTCTCG
>PVIU01021516.1:0-31406 GCA_004026605.1 Ondatra zibethicus
GATCCCGGTCCCAAAAGCAGGCCTACTGAGGGTTGCCAGCTCTTCTCTGCTCGGCTCCGGGACAAAGGAGGCCCCCTAGCAGGGGACTCGCCCTTCCCCCAAGGCCTCAGCCCGGGTGGGCCGAGCTCAGGTGCAGCCGGGACAGGGTCCAGATGAATCCGCGGAAGCTGGTTGGGCGAGGATCCCGGTCCCAAAAGCAGGCCTACTGAGGGTTGCCAGCTCCTCTCTGCTCGGCTCCGTGGGACAAAGCGTATATGTGGATTTATAGCACAGAAATCTGAATTGGTTTCTACTAGGTTAAATCTATGTGTCAGGGTTGAGTTTCTTCCTGGGACCTGAGGGAACAATTATTTTCTTATCTGCGGTTCTGTAACCTCTTCCATTTCAAAGCTAGCAGTGACCAGGTGAGTCTCGCATGTCCTACATAGGGATATTACACCTGTTCTGCAGTATTTTAGGATCTAGTAATTATGTTTCCACCCATACAATCCAGAATATCATAAATGATCTGGTTAGTGGGCTAATGTATTAGTGAGTAAATTGCCACTGAGCCTGACAGACTGAGTTCAAATCCTGTAACACATATGGTTGAAGAGAACTGACTCACCTTCATATGTGTTGTGTTGTACACCTGTTCCCCAAAGAAATAAAAATGTAATTAAAGTAAACTGATTAGCAACTTCAATTCTCTGTTGTCAAGTCTTTGGCTTTGTGTCTTGAATGCTTGCTTATCTTTGGGGTTATTTTGTAACAGAAAAGATAGACATATTAATCTCCACTAAAGTCGGTTTGGTGATGGGCAAAAACACATCCTAGGCTGTGTTTTATAATTGCCCTAGAGTTTTACATAAAGATGTACAGAAATTTGTATAAAATAACTTAATTGTTAAAAATAAATTTGTTTATTTTATATCCCAGACCTAGATTTCCCCCCCCCCTTCTCCTGCTGGTTCTGATACCCTCCTCCATTTCTGTTTAGGAAAGGGCAGGTCAATTCCTCCATTTCTGTTTAGGAAAGGGCAGGTCTCCTATGAATATCAACAAAACATGACATATTAAGTTTTAATAAGACTAAGCACCTCCCCATGTAGTAAGGCTGATTAAAGTGACCCAGTATGGGAAGTTGAGTCCCAAAAGCCTGCAAAAGTGTCAGAGGCAGCCTCTGTTTCTACTGTCAGCATTCCTACAAGAGAACAAAGCTATACAACTGTGACATATATGGAGAGTACCTAGGTCAGTCCCATGTTGGCTCCCTGGTTGACAGTTCAGTCTCTGTGAACCTTTATGAACCCAGGTTAGCTGATTCTTTGAGTTTTCTTGTGTTTCCATTGACACTTCTGGCTCCAACAATCCTTTATTCCTAACTTCTGCAGGATTCTTGAACTCTGACTATTGTTTGACTGTGGATCTACATCTGTTTCCATTAGTTGCTGGATGAATACTCTCTGACGACAATTGTGATAGGCACTAGACTGGTCACAGGAGGTGGCCAGTTCAGGTCAAGCTACATATCTGTTACTGCTATTAGTCTTAGCTGGGATCATTCTTGTAGTTTCCTGTGTGATTGCTTTGCACCAGGTTTTTACTCTTGTGGTATGAATTCATTGGGTTAGTCTTTTCTTTCATTGTTGCCTTCCATGCCTCCCTCCACAGCTCCCACATCCATGTTCTCATCCTGTCATCTGGGTTCTAAGTTGAGCTCAGGGTCAGCAAGATTTATGTGAACATGAAAAAAAATTATAAAAAAGTTCCTGGAGCTTCTCTCAGGTCTATGCTGTCGAAAGTGAGGCTGCTTCCTCACTCAGGAAGAACAAAAGGATGGTTGTACTGCACATTTTGTGTCCTTCGTGCTAGTATGTCAAGTGCATCTTATTTCTCTTTGGGATTTCAGTCCACCAGGATGGTGTGTGGAGGAGCTTTATAGTGTCATTTCTAAAAGGTTCAATTTGTGACTTGAAAGGTATTGTTGAAAATACATTCTAAGAAATTTAGGCAGATAAAATAAGTTAAAATCTTGCACTATTTTAATTTCTGCCTGGTTGTACTGACTGTGAAATTGCACATAATTTTGTTCAGTTTGCGTTGCAGAGTAGAAATGTCTGTACCCTTGGGGCCTGTGTACCAACAGTAGTTCTAAATACTCTAATCAGATTGTATTTAGCTCAGTTACTTTAACTCCAAATAAAGATATCCAATAATTTTGCTGCTGCAGCAAAGCCTCCATCTATTATGATGTATATATCCGTATACGTGTGATATTTAGATATGTTTTGATGATTTGGTGTTTGGACACTACAGGAACAAAGGAACACCACAATGTTCATTCCATGTCTTCTCATATCATGAGATTATCCTGGAGCCAAAGGACACAGGTTTAACCCAAGATGCCATGGAGATTAGATGGTGCAAAAATCCTTTGTTTTGATTAATGTCATTAAGAACAGTGTCATTAAGTACAGGGAAAAGTAGCCAAGGAATTCTAAGGAAAACATCTTTGCTTGTATCTGTCACTTATCTATCATTACCTGTATATTCATTATTTATGTATCATTGTCAAGAAAAATGTATTTATCTTAATATCTATGCAGAAACATGTCAGTCATGGTTAATGAAGCATTAGAAATATTCATAGTCAATTTCCCCTTCTTGTCTTTCTATTATTTAATTTTAATTTCAATTAAGTTATATTCTTTTATGATATAAATGAAGTTATTTACAGAAGAGAAGGCACTAATGCAACTAAAATACTATTGATAAAATAGTAATGAAATAAATGATAAATGAAAACAAATAAATTTGAGTTCATGTAAACTACAAACTTATTACTATAAGCATCACAAATTAAGAGAAAAATGTCACAATATACTTAAAAGACTGTGTTAATAGACGAAGTACTAACAACTTGTTAAGAAAATGATAAGCTCTAACAGAATTAGAGGAAAGCAAATAAATGAATGAATCACTTTGGTGCTGGAGAAATAGCTCAGTGCATATGAAATTCAATAATCCCTAAGAAGTATGGGCAATTGGCTAATAATGATTTCAAATCATGATCATTTAAGTACCATACAGATTTTTTCATATTCTTTTATTTTTTTCCATTCAAAAATTTACACTTCCTCCCCTTCTCCCAGTCCCTTCCCGCTCTCCCCTCCCCCTCCTCCCTCCCCCTGCTTCCTTAAGAGGCGGCATGGTACCCTGCCCTGCGGGAAGTCCAAGGCCCTCCCCCCTCCATCCTGGCCTAAGAAGGTGTGCATCTAAATAGACTAGGTTCTCAAAAAGATAATACATGCAGAAGAGATAGGTCCTAGTGCCATTATTGATGGCTTCTCAGTCCGCCCCCATTGGCAGCCACATTCAGAGAGTCCGGTTTTATCTCATGCTCGTTCAGTCCCGGTCCAGCTGGATTTGGTGAGCTCCCATTAGTTCAGGCACACTGTCTCATTGAGTGGACCAGCGCCTCATGATCCTAACTTCCTTGCTCATCTTCTCCCACCTTCTGGTCTTCGACTGGATCTTGGGAGCTCAGTCCATTGTTCTGACGTGAACGTGGGTCTCTGTCTCTATCTCCATCCATCGGATGAAATTTCTATGGTGATGATCAAGATATTCATCAGTGTGACTATGGGACAAGGCTAGTTCAGGCACCCTCTCTTCTGCTGCCCAAGTACCTAGCTGGGGACATCCCCGTGGACACCTGGGATCCCCTCTAGAGCCAAGTATCTTGCCAATCCTAAAATTCCACACTTTCTTGATCCATTCTTCCATTGAGGGGCACCTAGGTTGTTTCCAGGTTGTGGTTATTATAAATAATGCTGCTATGAACTTGGTTACACAAATGCTTTTGTAGTATGATGGGTATATTACCAAGAGTGGTATTGCTGGAGAGAACAATAACTAACTTTATATGGAAAAACAAAAGCCCAGGATAGCTAAAACAATCCTACATAATAAAGGAACTTCCAGAGGCATTACCATTCTTGACTTCGAACTCTATTACAGAGCTACAGTAATGAAAACAGCTTGGTATTGGCATAAAAACAGAGATGTTGACCAATGGAATCGAATCGAAGACCTGGATATTAATCCACAAACCTATGAACACTTCATATTTGACAAAGAAGCTAAAAGTGTACAATGTAAGAATGAAAGCATTTTTAACAAATGGTGCTGGCATAACTGGATGTCAACCTGTAGGAGAATGAAAATAAATCCTTATCTATCACCATGCACAAAACTCAAGTCCAAATGGATCAAAGACCTCAATATAAATCCAACCACACTGAACCTGATGGAAGAGAAAGTGGGAAGTAGCCTGCAATACATGGGCACAGGAGACCACTTCCTATGTAAAACCCCAGTGGCACAGACAATAAGCGCAACAATGAACAAATGGGACCTCCTGAAACTGAGAACCTTCTTTAAAGCAAAAGATACAGTCATTAAGACAAAAAGGAATCCTACTGAATGGGAGAAGATCTTCACTAACCCCACATCAGACAAAGGTCTGATCTCCAAAATATACAAAGAACTCAAGAAACTAGACATTAAAATGCTAAATTTTCCAATTAAAAAATGGATTAATGATCTGAACAGAGAATTCTCAACAGAAGAAGTTCGAATGGCCAAACGACACTTAAGGTCATGTTCAACTTCCTTAGCGATCAGGGTAATGCAAATCAAAACAACTTTGAGATACCATCTTACACCTGTCAGAATGGCTAAAATCAAAAACACCAATGATAGCCTATGCTGGAGAGGATGTGGAGTAAGCGGAACTCTCATCCATTGCTGGTGGGAATGCAAACTTGTGCAACCAATTTGGAAATCAGTGTGGCGGTTTCTCAGGAAATTGGGAACCATACAGACATTTTAAAGATGTTGATAGTCACAATAGCACTAAAATTCTAAGTGTCTTTGAGATTGGAATAGGATAGATATTCAATCTCTTACATTATTTGTTCATTGTTTCTGTAGTACATTTTTAACATTTCTGCAAGAATTTATCAACCCCCCCTCTTTATAATTTTGCTTTGTGAAATTTGAACTCTATGGTCCAGTCACAGTGGATATCCAATCCCTCCAGTGCCCTCTGACTCTTCTTTGCACACCTCATTCTTCTATTTCCACCTCACTCCTGAGCTTGTCCATACTTCAACCTAACCCATTAACGTGAGTGACATCTCTCCTCCCAGGACTAAGTCAGGTCATTTTCTAAAGCACCTTTTATTTTTTTCTATAATGAAATAAATACAAATTTTAAGTTATTGCTTGATAGTTTGCAGAACAGAATGTATTATCCTTTTTGATGGCCTTTTCAACAATATATATAGTCATCATTTAGCAGAGTGTTCAGGCTTTACAATACTTATTTTATGATTTATTTGAAATTGTGGGAATATTCAGTTGAACTGAAAAACATGATAAAGATACACACATTATCATATTCCTGTAAGATAACCTATTCTACATCTGGTCAAAATGATAATTGCAAATATTATTTCAAAATATAGGAATTCAAAAAAAAATCAAGTTTAATTTGTGTAGACAACATAGATCCTAAAATATGATAATTGAAAATGAAGCACTTGGCTATTTTTGCTAGACCCCAGTTAAAGGTATTGGAAGAAACTTTTGCTTGTATTTTGTTTGAGTCTTTTCTTTTTTATATCTTACCCTTCTACACATTTCAAACATATCAATTAAAAATAAAGCATTAATTTGGAAACATATCACAGACAGTGAAGCAAAGTTTTATATATAGCAATACTTATATATCAGATCACAGGTAGGAAATCACTACACTCTACAATTTGTCAAAACCTTACACTTGTGTTTCAGGTTAGACATAAAATTTCAGTTTAAATGTGTACAGTTCAAATATGTCTGTAACTGCAGATTTCTGTCACAAATATGAACATGTATATGTAAATGTGTATGGTTGTGTGTCAATATGCAGGGGTATGTTTAAAGGCATGCTTGTGTGTGAAACACTAAGGCAAAATATCACATATGTCACACAGATTCTACTGCTGGTATTCTTTTTTGTGCTCTGCTCAGACACTTGCTATGGTCTTTGTATGTGTTCTCTGCTGTTATTTCTCCAGCACATGTCTTCCATAACTCTAGTTCATCTGTGACAGCTTCACTTCATCAAGTCCCCGGAGTTGAGTGGTATAAAGATTCATTTAATCAGTTCTCTGACACCTTCATTCACAGATAGACTTTGTTTCTCTGGTTATTTGTCAAACATAATGCATTCACTCATATAACTGTTGGCTGGTACATCAAACATGTGCTGAAACAGGAACTTTGTGATTTAATAAATAGAGACTTACTAAGAAATAAAACTGCAGACAAAAGAAGTGTCCCTTTCTGCACCTTGGTTTCCTGTTCTAAATTCCAAGAGTGACCACAGCTGTCTGCCTCATTTTTTTCCATTACATCCTTTCTGATTAAATGGGTTGAGTGCTCCAGGAATGTCAGGTGATTGACATTGAAAAGCCTTGTTTCATGTTTATTCTCAGTGGATATATTTTATCGACAGATAATTATAGCATGCAGGCGGATGTTTTTCTTCTGGCCAGTGTGAGAGGAGTTGAAGAGTCAGGAGACTAAAAAAGAAACTGAAAGTGCACAGCAAGTTTCCTTGAGATGCACTCAGAAGAGTTTCATAATATTTTCAAGTTGTTTAACAATTAAACTAAGAAGGAAAAGCGGATCTCTAAGATTTTTTGGATTAGGATAGATTTTTAAAAACAAAATAACATTTTTTTCATTTTAAAATAATATATTTTCATTTTACATAGCAATCCCAGTTCCCAGTCTCTTCCCTCCTTCTGCTCCCCCACCTTCCCCCTCGACCCCCATGTACTCCTCAGAGACTTCCTATGGAATGTCACCAAAGATTAGCATATCACTTTGAGGCAGGACCAAGGCCTTACCCTATATATCTAGGCTGGGCAAGGTATCCCTCCAAAGAGAATCAGCCTTAAAAAGCTAGTTCAAGCACTAAGGATTATTCCTGGTCCCACTGGCAGTGAGCTCACAGACTGCATCAGCCATACAACTATCACTCACAAGCAGAGGGCCTAGTTTGTTCCTATGCAGGTTCCCAAACTGCCAGTATAGAGCCAGTGAACGCCCACTAAATCAGGTCAGGTGTTTCTGTGGGTGTTACCATCATGGTCTTGACCCATTTGCTAGTATTATTGGTCTCCCTCTCTTAGACTGGATTCTGGAAGCTCTGTCCAGTGCTAGCTGTGGATCTCTGTATCTTCTTTCATCATTTGCTGGACAAAGGTTCTATGATGATAATTAAGGTACTCATCAATCTGATTACAGGGGAAGGCCAGTTTAGTATTCTCTCTACTAGTGCTTAAAGTCTCAGATGAAATAATCCTTGTGGATTCCTGGGAATTTCCCTAGTGCCAGGTTTCTTGCTAACCCCATAATGGCTCCTTTAATCAAGATATCCCTTTTCTTGCTTTTCCTGTCTGTCTTTCCCCCATCTTGGCCATCCTGTTCCCTCATGTTCTCCTCCCTACTCACCTTCTCACCTCCTCCTCCTCTTCTACCCTCCCTCTCTCTCCCACACCCACTCACAATTTTCTCTAGAGATCTTGTCTATTTACCCTTCCCAGGGGCATAGATGTATGTCTATGCTAGGGTTCTCCTTGTTACCTAGCTTCTCTAAGGTCATGGAATATAGATTGGGTATGCTTTGCTTTTTGTCTGATATCTACTTATGAGTGAGTACATACTGTGTTTGTCTTTCTGGGTCTAGATTTTTAATTGGATTATTTGGTATTTTGGTGTTTAATTTCTTGAGTTCTTTATATATTTTGGAGATAGGTCCTCTGTCTGGTGTGAGGTTTCTGAAGATCTTTTCCCATTCAGTAGACTGTCTTTTTTTCTTATTGACTGTGCTCTTTGCTTTACAGAAGCATCTCAGTTTCAGGAGGTCCCATTTATTTATTGTTGCTCTCAGTGTGTGTGCTACTGGGGTTATAGTTAGGAACTAGACTCCTGTGCCCATGCACTGAAAGATATTTCCCACTTTCTCTTCTATCAGGTTCAGTGTAGTTAGATTTATACTGAGGACTTTAATGTATTTTGGCTTGATTTTTGTGTATGGGGATAGATATGGATCTATTTTCATTCCTCAACATCTCGACATCCAGTTATGCCGGCACCATTTGCTGAAGATACTTTCTTTCTTCCATTGTATAATTTTAGCTTTCTTTTTTATTTTGTCAAAAACCAGGTTTTCATAGGTGTGTGGATTGATATCCAGATCTTTGATTCATTTCCATTAGTCCTCCTGTCTGTTTTTATGCCAATAACAGGCTGTTTTCAATGCTGAGCTCTATAGTAGAGTTTGAAATCAGGGATGGTGATGCCTCTGAAAGTTTCTTTTTTTTTTTCTAAACAAAACATATTATTTATTCTTTTAACAACATTTGCTATTGTTGACAGGGAATAATAAAGCAGGAAGATCATAAAACCAATACAAATTAGAATATTTCGATATCTCTTATTGAGATAGACAATTGAGAAAGACATATATGTTGAAAGTTTCTTTATTGTCCAGGATTGTTTTGGCTATCCTGTTTTTTTTTTTGTTTGTTTGTTTTTCCATACAAAGTTGAGAATTGCTCCCTTGAGGCCTGTGAAGAATTGTGTTGTGATCATGACGAGGATTGCATTGAATCTGTAGACTGCTTTTGGTAAGATTGCCATTTTTGTTTTTGTTGATCCTACCTATCCAAAAACATGGGAGATCTTCCCATTTTCTGGTATCTTCTTCAGTTTCTCTCTTCAAAGACTTAAAGTTCTTGTCATGCAAGTTTTTTTTTTTTTATTTCTTTGCTTGGTGTTACCTCAAGGTCTTTTTTTTTTTTTTTTTTTTTTTTTTTTTTTTTTTTTTTTTTTTTTTTTTTTTTTTTTTTTTTTTTTTTTTTTTTTTTTTTTTTTTTTTTTTTTTTTTTTTTTTTTTTTTTTTTTTTTTTTTTTTTTTTTTTTTTTTTTTTGGTATTGTAAAGGGTGATGTTTCTCTGATTTCTGCCTCAGCCCTTTTATCATTTGTAAATAGGACTACTGTTTTTATTTATTTATTTTTTTGAGTTGATTGTGTACCCTGCCACATTAATGAAAGTGGTTATCAACTGTAGGAGTTCCCTGGTAGAATTTTTTGGGTCACTTATGCATACTATCATGTTGACAGAGGTTTCTGTCCCACTTGGTCCCACAGCCATTCAGTCCCAAAGAAACACACAGAGGTCTACATTAATTATAATCTGGCTGGCCTATTAGCTCTGCCTTCTCATTAATTAATTCTTATATCTTAAATTAGCCCATTATTCTTGTCTATGTTAGCCATGCAGCTTGGTACCTTTAATCAGTGAGGCATTTTCATCTTGCTTCTTCTGCATCTGGGTGACAACTGAAGACTGACTTTTTCCTCTTCCCAGAATTCTCCCGTTTTGTTGCCCCGCCTTTACTTCTTGTCTAGTCGCCCTGCCTATACTTCCTGCCTGGCTACTGGCCAATCAGCATTTTATTAAAACAGTACACATGATGGGGTATAAGATCATTGTACAACAGTACTATCATATCATCTGCAAATAGGTAAAGTTTGACTTTTTCCTTTCTAATTAGAATCCCCTTGATCTCCTTTTGATGTCTTATTGCTCTAGCTAGAACTTCAAGTCTATATTGAATAGACATGGAGAGAGTGGACAGTCTTGTCTTATTTCTGATTTTAGTGGGATCACTTTGAATTTCTCTCTGTTTAATTTGGTGTTGGCTGTTGGCTTGCTGTAGACTGCTTTTATTTTGTTTAGATATGTTCCTTGTATCACAGATCTCTCCAAGACCTTTATCATGAAGGAGTGCCGGATTTTGTTGAAGGCTTTTTCAGCATGTAATGAGATGATCATATGGCTTTTTTCCTTTCAGTTTATTTATATGCAGGATTACATTGGCAGATTTCCATATATTGAACAAGTCTTGCATATGTGAGATGAAGCTTACTTAATCATGGTGGATGATTTTTTTATGTGTTCTTGGATTCAGTTTGTCAGTATTTTACTGAGTAGTTTTGCATTAATATTCTTGAGGGAGACTGGTCTGTAGTTCTCTTCCTTAGTTGAGTTTTTATGTGGTTTCAGTATCAGGGTAACTGTAGCCGCATAAAATAGTTTGACAATGATCTTCTTGTTTCTGTTGTGTGGAACAATTTGAGGAGTATAGACATTAGTACTTTTTTGAAGTTCTGGTAGAATTCTGCATTGAAACCATCTGGCCCTATTTTTTTTCCCCTTGGGAGACTTTTGATGATTGCTTGTACTTCCTTAGGGGTTATAGGTCTATTTAAATTGTCACTTGGTCTTGATTTAATTTTGGCATGTGGTAAGTATCGAGAAAATTGTTCATTTCTTTTAGATTTTCTAAATTTTTGAAGTACATTATTTTGAAATATAATCTAATGAGTCTCTGGATTGTCCCCCTTTCCATTTCTGATTTTGGTAACTTACATATTTTCTGCCTTTTGGTTAGTTTGCATAAGGGTTTGTCTATCTTGTTGATTTTCTTGAAGAACCAGCTCTTCTTTTCATTGTTTCTATTTTATTGATTTCAGTTCTCAATTTGATTCTTTCCTATTATATACCACTGCTAGGTGAGTCTGCTTCTTTTTGTTCTAGGGCTTTTAGGTTTGCTGTTAATTTGCTAGTGTAAGATTTCTTCACTTTCTTTATATAGGCTCTTAGTGCTATGAACTTTCTTCTTCGCACTGCTTTCCCACTTCCCATAGATTTGGTTATGCTGTGCCTTCATTTTTATTAAATTCTAGGAAGTCTTTATTTTATATATTTCTTCCTTGACCCAGTGGTGATTTAGTTTTGCATTGTTCCATTTCCATGAGTTTGTAGGCTTTCTGAAATTAGTATTGTTGTTACATTCCAACTTTAAGTCATGGTGATCTGATAAGATACAGGCGGTTATTGCAATTTTTTGTATCTTTGGAGGTTTGCTTTGTTATCAAGTATGTGGTTAGTTTTAGAGATGGTTCCATGGGGTACTGAGAAGAAGGTATATTTTTTTTTGTTTTTGGGTGAATATTCTATAGATGTCTGTTAAGCCCATTTGAGTCATTACATCCGTTAATTCTCTTATTTCTGTGTTAAGTTTCTGTCTGGAAGACCGGTCTATTGGTGAGAATGGGATGTTGAAGTCTCCTACTATTAATGTGTGGGGTTTGATGTGTGATTTCAGCTTTAGTAATGTATCTTTTAAATATGTAGCTGTTCTTGTATTTGGGTAATAGATGCTCAGAATTGAGACTTTATCTTGATTGTTTCATTTTGTGATGAGTATGAAATGTCTTTATCTCTTCTGACTGATTTTTGTTTGAAGTAGGTATTAGAATAGTTTCACTTGCTTGTTTCTTAGGTCCATTTGATTGGAAAATCTTTTCCCATCCCTTTACTCTGAGCTGCTAACAGACCAGACTGCTAGGACTGTGGCAGGCAATGGAGGGAATCTTGTGTACAAAATTAATCACTTTGAGTTTTTTCTTACCTTTGTTGAAATTATCCCATAAAGTTTGTCCTCAGGGTTGGGAATACTATCTAATGATTGTTGGTTATTATTTGTATTAGATAGAGGGGTTGGGGTGAAAAATTATGTTTGTCTTTTAAAAAAAAGGGATAATAATAGTGGGTAATAGAGTGAATACTTGTGAGCTATTATTTATGGATAATTTACATTGGTATAGTTTTTTGTATATTGATACAACTTCAAATTATATTTGTTATGAAAAGTTATTCTGTAAGTTTTTATATATGCATTCTTATATCTATGTTTAGGACATTTTGTATATTGATACAACTTTTAGGATATATTTTCATATTGCAATATATGATTTGACATTTTCTTTGACCGATGAATCTATTTCCTCTATTATATCTTCAACGCCTGAGATTCTTTCTTCCATCTCTTGCGTTCTTGCTGTAGGAATTCCTACAGCCAGTAGCCTTTAAGTTACCCGCCCACTTGGGCGTGGCCTCTTATACTATATATGCTGATGTAAAGTGTGCATCTGGCCTTCTTCTGCCTGTGGGATTCAGTTGCTGTTCCCTGTTCAAGCAGAGGACTGTAATCTGTGAGTCTACCTCTAAATAAATAATTCACCATTATACTCAGTTCTGAGCTAGTGTAGGATTTCTTTTAAGCATCTGTCTTTAAATACATTCAACAAGTTAAAGACCAATATGGCATCACCAGAATCTAGTGGTACTACAACAGGAAGCCTTGAACATCCTAACACAGAAGAGTGAAAGAAAGTGATCTTAAATATAACTTTATGAAGACTATAGAGACTCTTAAAGATGAAATGAAAAATTCCCTTAAAGAAATGGAGGAAAAGACAAGAAAAAATTGGAAGAAATCAATAAGTCTATTAGAGAAAGCCAAGCAAATCAAAAAAAAAAAAAAAACAAAACAAAAAACAAACAGGTGAAGCAAACAATTCAAACAGTTCAAGACCCAAAAAGTGAAATAGAAGCAATAAAGAAAACACAAACTGAGGGAATTTCAGAAATGGAAAATCTGGTTAAATAAACGGGAACTACAGATGCAAGCATGTTGAGGGAAGCCACTTGTTGGTTCCCTGCTGCTCGGCAGCTCAGAAACGAAATAACCACACAAAAGCTGTATTAATTAAATCACCGCTTGGCCCATTAGCTTTAGCTTCTTATTGGCTAACTCTTAGTTATCATTTTAACCCATTTCTATTAATCTGTGTATCGCCAAGTGGCAGTGGCTTACTGGGTAAAGTTCCGGCGTCTGTGTCCGGCAGGGCTACATGGCTTCTCTCTAACTCCTCCTCCTTCTTCTTCTTTTTTTTTTTTTTTTAGTATTCCCATCTTGTTGACTTTTATTGACACTGTGCACAAAGTTAACAAAGATATGGTAAGACATTTGTGATCATGGCCCAGGATAAAAGGAAAGCAAGAATCTGAAACCCTGGGAAGAAGCTCTGCAAAGGCCACTGGCTCGTCTGCTGAAGCGCATCATTATGCTGGCATCTTCTGATTCACTTTTTTCTGTGACAGTTTTGTGAGTTGTTGCACGATTGCATGCCCATCCAAGTTAGAGATGCGGCAGAAACAGCATGCACAAGTATATGTAACTCCTCCTTCTTTCTCCCAACATTCAGTTTAGTTTTCCCTGCCTACCTCTATTTCCTGCGCAGGCCCAAGACAGTTCTTTATTAATGAATGGTATTCACAGCATACAAAGGAGAATCCCACATCATGTATTCTTGTTTTGGTACTTGTCCATCTCTTCCTCCAATTGGTGCAGGCAGTGTCTTTATCTCTTGGTCCAACACCTGCAGTCAGTGTCTGAATCTCAGGGATCCTCTCTTGGACAGATCATTGCAGTTTCTGTCTGTGTCTCAGACAGTCATTCTTGGATCACACTGTAGAGTCACTGTCTGTGTTTCAGGGAGCCACTGAGGTCTTTGGGAATAGGAGGGTTTAGGGAAAGAATGGGACCTGTAGATTACAAAGTCCAATAAGGGGTATTGGAGCAGCCTGCCTGTAGAAGGTCTGACCTCTGGCTGGCTAATGATGATGGAAGAGGTGCCTAGGGTTTTGTCCCTGGTCCTAGGTCCTAGAGACTGGGTTGTCCAGCTGAGGGGCCGGTCTTCCACCTCTCGGTCTGCTTTGTGCAGTTGCAGTCTATGTCTCAGAGAGCTGCTGAGATTTCAGGGAATGGGTAGGTTTGCAGGTGGAGTGGGACTTGTAGATTACAGCATCCCATGGGGTCTGTTGGAGCAACCTGCTTGCAAGAGGCTTGCCCACTGGCCTAGTGCAGCTTAGGTGGGTCAGGGAGAGGCCCAGAGTTTTGCCCCGGGAATTAGGTCCTGGATACTGGACAGTCTAGCTGGGTGGCTGATCAGTCACCTTTTGGTCTGCTCTGTGCAGTCACAGTTTGTGTATAGGAGAGACACGAGAATGGATTTTTATATGACAATAAATGCCTACTGTTATAAAAGGCATACTCAAGTTAACAAAAACTGACTTAGAAATGTATGTCTAACCACTGAATGTCTTTGCTAACCATGTTCAACATGAGTCTGCTGAATATAGCATTTAAAATGGTTAATAACTGATATAGAGGCCATTTGGATCATATTCCTGTTCTAACTTATCTTTCTCAGATATCTGATGATGTTTATGGCTAACGGTATCTTTATCAGTTTAATAGTAGCAAGCACCTAGCTCTTCCTCCTATGTCTAGAGCTGCCTGTTCAGTTAATTTTATATGTGCAAATAAGGCCTTTCCTTTTCCCTTAGAGCTGATAGGTCTCCTTTTGAAAAAGTCAAATAGTTTTCCTTGATGGCAGACTTCATACTAAAAGAGATAATCTCACAAAACAGGTTTCAATGTAACTTTTAAAATCAACCTTATTGAAACATGGCAGTAATACTAAACTTTTGGCACCCCTGTCTCTAGAGAATGGAAGGAAGGAAGAGCTGGCCTAGGAGAAAAACCAAAATCTGCCTTGTTACTGGTAAAAGACTGCTGTAAAGTGTTGGCACAGTGAGCTGTCTGTTATTGAGATTATCGATGCTTTCCCTACTGATGCCTGGTCAAATGATGCATCTTTCCAATGGTACACTAGCAGCACTAGCAAGGTGAATTCTGTCTTGTCTTTTATTACTTAAACTTTATTTTTAAAATTTATATTTTCATACATCATGAAAAATTTAAAAATTACAACTTAAGCAGATATGGATTAGATTAAAAATATAAGAGTAAATAGAAACAAAGTTTTTAAAGATATTTCTTCAGGACAATGCCATGGTCCAAAAATGCAAACATAATTATATATCTCATATTCCCTAGAGGTCAAAAGGGGTTGAACCAGAATTTCAATTAGTAGAACTTAGATTATTTGAAAGTTTACACCTAAAATTATTTTTGGTACACTCTGAGAATCTGCTATATCAAACTGGCTTCAAAATGTAGTTACAATTCGAACCCTACAACAAGTTCTTTTTCCATGAGGCAGTTATGCTTTCCTATTGTTTACATTTTTTGTTTCGTTTACATTGTTAGCTGAATATAAGCTTTTCTTACGTGAAAAACTCAATCATTTTCTCCTTCAGAACTTTTAGATTATTTCTCAGGTATTTCTAAATATTCTGCTACCCAGTAGAACAGACTTCTTGAGCTCAGAATTAAAATTGCCTTGAATTTTAAAGATTTAAACTCTTAAATTAATGTAACTTTAAGTCTAAATTTTTAAAAGTTAATGAAATGGATCTAGTTTGTTAATTTGTTGCTAGCTCTTGCTAAATAATAAATGATCAGACTCTGAAAAGGGAGATAATTAATCCTGTTAATCCTGGCTTATGAGAGCCTATCCTTTATTAAAAGCATTTTTAATACAGTAAAAAGGCTTTCATACAAACACACATACAAAGACTCACACACACACATATGCACACCAAGCTTCTAGTACATAATAATAAATGGACATCAGCTTGACATCTGATACTCAGGCTATCTATGTCTGTGGCTTTCTCTGCTGTCACTACAGGTATGTACAGTGTCTCTCCCTGTCTAGTCCCTAACTAGTCAGCTACAGAGCACAGCTCCAGGTGTGGCATGAGGCTAGGGTAACTCAAGGCAAATACGATTGTGTCCTATCCAAAAGTTGACTTTGTCCAACAGCTCCTTATGCTTGTCCTTTCTAGGATTTTTATTACAACTAAAAACTAATAATTATCCTGTTTACTCTAGCAAATGCTTTAAAGAATTTTTAAGTTCATGGAATGTTATTCTTGTTACTGAATCCCTTAATACCTACAGGATTAAGTTATTATGAGATGCAACCAATACTTAATTGGTAAATTTTAACAATGAAAATGGATGTATATACACCTACATAAATTACCACACAATGTGCTGTATTATCTATGATAGTTACCTTTAAACTTTTTTTTAAAGATAATGCTTATTCTTATCATTTCCCCCAGAAGAAACACATATTAAATGAAAAGATATAGAAACTAAACAATGGAAAGGACCCAGAGTTAACATTAGATTGAGGTTTTACCATGTCTTTCCAGAAAATGAGTGATGTACCAGATGGGTTATGGTCTGGTGCATCTGACCCATGGCAGCTTCCCAGAAACCAATAAACAAATAAGACATCTGAAGACAGATGACAACCCATCAAGAAGAGAGGCTGCTTATAACTTGGAGAGATATTAACACTTTAGCTCAACAAGCTGAGACTTTGGGAAAACATGAACACTGTACTATTGACCTGAAAATGATGTTGTTATGTTTACAAATTATATTGCATGCTAACTCTAAGCTTGTCAATGCAAAATCCAAATACATTTGCTTGTGGAGCAGATACAAGGTTCATCTGTAATAAAAGACAGTATAATATTGTTTTATAATGCTAAGGATTGTTTTTATGTTTTAAGAGCAGTTGTTTGAATAAAAGCTAATGTAAAATATTTAGTCACACAAAAGAGGAAATATTGCTTGGATTAATATGATTGGTCAGTCCAAATAAAATAATATAGATTTTATAAAAATCTTTACGCTTTAGAAAGTTCTGATAGTAGAAACTATATTAGTATGTAGATGAAAGAGGGAGTAACTGAATTATTGCTTACTAAAGTTGATATTATTGTATCTAGAATAGTGTTACCTGTTTCCAGTGTTTAGAGAATAACCTCTGGTTTCATTTGACACATGGCGGTCAACAAGAACTATCTTTTGCTCCAGAAGATATCTGTCTGTTCTTAGACTTTTAAAAATAGATTTATTCAACATAGGAATCACTCATATGCACTCTGCACAAGTAAAAGGAGGACTATCTGCACTCCTATTCATAGGGTTTCCCCTGATATTCCATTCAATGGTGTTTTTCTACAACATTGTTTATTCTTTAATTGTACTTATGTCCCTCCTTATTGCAATTCTTCCTCTAATTGCACCTTTCCCTCCAGTAAACAATTGTCTTTGGGACAGACATTTTTTGTTGTGTGTGAAAATATTTTTTATCCTGCTTTTCCTGTGAGTTACAAATGTTTGTTCTGGAAAGGTTGTATTACATCTACTTTCTTCAGTAATTTTTTGCAAACAATCAATGGAATTAAGAAAGCTTTTCTTAGAATTTGTGATGATATTTTCCATCTATTGTATCCTATAATGGTTGCAGTCACATTGGCTTTTTATTGCCAATCCCAGAAATGTTACTGGAATACAAAGAAAGATAACAAAGATAGCCTGCCCGATCACCAAAAGTACTAGTATAGCCAATATTAGCAAAAATTAAACAAGAGATGGATGAATAGAGGACCACAGTTTTATAAACTTGAGCTACTATAGGTTATTTGCTGCTCAAGCATAATCTTGGCTGTTAACAATTTTCTGGTATGTGTTGCTTAAATGTCATGTTTTTTCCCACACTATTGGTGGTCAAAGTAAAGATTTGCATAATGAGATAGACAAAATCTGTAAAGTAACTTTTGAATGGCCATCATGGTTAAAATGTTAAAATGGATTTCCCCTTTCCTTGGTCCTCTGTTAGCTGTTTTTGTCATTCTCTTATGCTTACCTATATTAATTAGACTAGCCATATAGGCAAAGAATTCCACCATGGCCTCTATTATAGCCACATTTTTTTCTTTAAAAAATTAGAAATGGGAAGAAGTAGAAGAAGGTCAGGGGGTAGCTGTTGCTCACAGATAAGCAACAGAGAAACTAGTAATGTTAAACTTGAAGGCATTTCTTTTCAAAAGAAGAGATTTATGCCACTTTTTCATCTAGAAGCCTGGGAATGAATAAGCCTGGCTTCACCAGATTACTCCAAAATCCCAAGCATTGTTTCTCTGTCATTACAACCCATTCTTACAAAAGAGGTCACAGGTACTTTGCAAAATATTTTACTATTAGGCCTATTAAAAACTCTTCCTTCCTAGGCCTTTATGCTGAGCATTGCTTCTCAATCAATAGAACCCATTCTTAAGGAAAAAGTCACAGGTACTTTGCAAAGGAGTTTTGATGTACTTATGCCTTAAGTTTTGCTGATACTTGCTACTATAAAGCTGTTCTCCAGCACTGTCCTATGATTAAATAGGTCAAAACTACTTGAGGTTAGACTCTAGAAGTTTGACCAGTCTAGCTAAATAACTTGTGTTGAACCAGATTTCTTCGTGCATCTCACAGTTCATTTTTCTCTCTACTGGCCATAGCATTTGCCGAAACACATACTCCTCGTTATGCTGACATGACTCTACTGTCTATAATCACACAGTGTGCTGACAATGAAATACAGACAAACACCAATGTACTGTAAATGATACTCAGCAAAAGGAAATTAGCAAGCAGCTGGTAAGCAAGTTTGAACTTCCTCAGCATTGCTCAAGTTGGAATAGACAGGTAAGATGCATGATGAAAGATATGGAGAATACTAGAACTGCATTTTTGTGTCATGTTGCATCATCCATTCTGCTGTTATACCGAGTTTACCTTCATCTATACTGTATCTGTTTCATGATGATAGAAATTAAATAGATCTCTGATGGATATAATATTACACAATAACATAATATCATTTACATTTCATGTATACTTGTACTTTTAAAACCTCCTAGTGCTGCTACCACTAACTGAAAGCTTTTCAGAACAGTGTTTGAAAAATAGGCATCAATGTACTACTTTTCTGATTACATTTGCACTCTTGAGAACTATTTATATATATTTATTTTAGCATTTATTGACCTGGTTTCAGGGTAGTATTGTATTTGGTAAAATATATACCTTGAAGTACATCTTTATTTTCTCTAAGGTTTAATTTATAAGAATCCACTGAGAACTTGAGGGAATAGGATGGTCAAGATGGAGGGGGACAGATATGAGAGCAAGGGGACAGATATGAGAGCAAGGAGAGAGATATCTTGATTGGGGGAGCCATTACGGGGTTGGCAAGAAGCCTGGCTCTAGAGATTTCCAGGAATCCACAAGGAGGGCCCCAACTAAGACCCTAGGCAATAGAGAGGGAGCCCAAACTGGCCTTGCCCTGTATTCAGATTGCTGATTATCTTAAATAACACCATAGAACCTTCATCCAGCAACAGATGGAAATTGAAGCAGAATCCCACATAGGAGCACTGGACCGAACTCCCAAGGTCCAGTTGAAGAGTGGAAGGAATGAGAATATGAGCAAAGAGGTCAAAACCATGAGGGGTTCATCCAGTGAAGCAGTTTACCTGAGCTAATGGAAACTCACTAACTCCAGCGGAACTTGGAAGGAACAAGGATAGGACCAAGCTAGTCTCTCTGAATGTAGTTGACAGTTGTATAGCTGGGGCAGACTGAGGGGCCATGGGCAGTGGCGCTGGGATTTGTCTCTGATGCATGTACTGCCTTTTTGGGATCCTGTTCTCTTTGGATGTATACCTTACTCAGCCTAGATGTAGTAAGGAGAACCTTGGACCTTCCACAAGACAAGGTGCCTTGCCCTCTCTTAGGAGGCAGGTGGGGTAGGAGAGTGTGTGGAGAGAATGGGAGGAGGGGAGGAAGTGGGAATTTGGATTGATATTTTTTAAAAAAAATATAAAAAAGAAGAATCCACTGAGCTTATAAAATTACAGTTAAAAGATCAGTTAGAAAGAAAGTGTCTTGTTTTCCAGCTATGAATGAACTCATAGAAAGGATCAAGTTTTAGGAAAAAACACAAAGAGACAGAAAATTGGTACTTGAGAGCAAAGAGCAGCTGTAAGAATATCTGCAAGTGTTTTGAGCTTGGTTGCCATGCTCGGAGCTGTGCAGAAGCAGGTATCTATTATTGGAAAATTATCCATTCTAACTAACTTTGTTGTTTACTTATAGATATGGACTAAAGCACCCTTTCATAGTGACTTATTAAGCAAGAGGGTAAACATGAGTTTATGTATAGAAGACTTGAGTATTACATTCAGAAAACTCTATGTGGTCTATGTTAGACAGAGGAAGAATACACATTTATTTTTAGTACATATGGGATTTTCAGCAATAAAAAGTTTTTTTATGAGCTTAATGAAAAATAGAGACAGAGAAAGAGAGACAGAGAGGGATAAAGAGAGGCAGAGATAGAGACAAAGAGACAGAAGTAGGGAAGAAGTCTTGGCAAAAATTTTAAACACAATATTAACTATCTCCTGTTTATTTTTCTAATATTTTTTGAGGTTTTTTAAAATAATTTTTTATTGATTTTTATTGAGCTCTACATTTTTCACTGCTCCCCTCCCTGCTTCTCCACTCCCCTTCAACCATATATATACATCTCTATATATATCTTTTAGGGTCCTCATTGCTGTCTAGGTTCTCTGGGATTGTGATATGTGGGCTGGTTTTCTTTGCATTCTGTTTAAAAACCACTTATGAGTGACTACATGTGATAATTGTCTTTATAGGTCTGGGTTACCTCACACAAAATGATGTTTTCTAGCTCCATCCATTTTCCTGCAAAATTCAAGTTGTCGTTACTTTTTAGTCTTTGCTGTAATTTTTTCAAAAAATTAAATCTGTGCATTGTATTTCATTAAAATCTCAATTCATGAAGGACTTGAACTATTTTACAATTACATTTAAATGTCCAGACACTGTTTCACACATATATTTATGGACTTGAGTCTTCTTTGATTTTTTTTATTTTTTGTTATTCAATGATTCTTAAATTAAAATATAGTCCATCTATATTACTTAAGGAATTTTCTTGACTTTTTATGCTTCTGATTACCTTTCCCAAATGCAGAAAGATGTTTAAAATGTTTTCCAACACATTTCAGTTGCTGTCTAGCAATGCTTTTTTTATTTGAATGTCTATCTTGTGTGTAGTGTTTTTGCTAAATTGTTTTGTTAATGTATATAGTATTTTTCTGATTCTACTTTAGTAGACAGTGACCCAATGAAGCCAGAAGGTTTTTTGACATAGTTCTGGCAGGCAGTGTGTCAGGTTAAGTGCCTGTCCTTGATCCACAAATGGCATCAGATTCACAAAAATTTTAACAAACCAACAGGTCAGAATTGTTTTCAGCAATGGTTTAGTGAAAGGCTTCTCTCTCTCCACCAAGAGACAAGAAGCAAAACAGAATGAGTTGCCACTGTCAATGGTACTGCTATTACCCAAGGAAGATTCCTGGATTAAGACTCAGAATCAGCAGAACAAGGAGTAAAAAAATGCAAGGGTCCTTGGCCATGACATTGATCCCCTAAGAGTATTATAGCTGGAAACCACTCTATCTAGTGATGTGGGGTGATTGTTTTTCATGTAGTCTATATGAGTTTCAGTCAGTGTTTTATCTAGTTTGTATTCTGAAGATTCTCAAGTAATGTATTCCCTCCCCCAATTTTGATGATATAAAGAGTTTTATAGGGTAAGTTCATGGTATGTCTAATAAATCATGGTTTCATCTGAAAAATTTTCTTAATTTGTGTAAACTTCATTTAACTTGGAAAACATTACCTTTTTAATCATTTTGCAATAATGATCAAACTTTAATTTTATGGCAATATTCTAATATGGGAATACAGGAAATATGAAAATAATACTTCTTCAACAATCTGATATTTTATGATTCTTAATTTGAATATCTTGCTTTTTATTGTCTATTGCACCTTAATGTCTTTTCCATCATATTAGATTTTCTTAGCTGCTTTTTTTTTCAAAATACAAATTACTTCTAGTGTTACCATCCAAACTAAGATGTAAATTTACCTCTTTCACCCAGAGAATTTCCATTTAACAAGGAACCAAAATGTTATGAAAAGTAGTTATGGCTTTTATGGTAACTAAGTCTCAGACAGCTGGAAGCTACTTTGAAAAGGAATATTTTTAAGTAGTTAAAAAAAAATCAAGGGCCACAGTCTATACAAAAACCAAAAGCATCACAATAACTTTCATTTATTTACTTAACTGACTTCTACATGCACTTTGTGTAGTAAAGACACAGAATAAATTGTTTTGTAATTAATTTATCATGGAAAATGTGTATTTATTATATTTTCATGTCAATAGAGTTCACCATATTATGATTGTTTAGTGAATTATTTATATCGTGTTTAGCTGAAAGTTTTTGTTCAATTTGGTATAGAGTTACAACAACAGGAAGGGTACATATTACTAAAAAGTGACACTAAGCCAGCTTGGGCCCTGAAATACTGTGCAACATCAACTTCTTCTGCCTCTAAACCATCATATTACAGAAGTCAAAGTCTCAGCAGTCTGATTTTGTTTCTGTCTTTATTCTTCAGCAAAGCAAAAGTGGCTTTGGAAGCCCATATAAGTACTAGGCCACAGGTACATTGGAAAGTAGTGTCTATGTGCATAATAGAATGCCCTACCTTCTCTTCCACTTAAAAGAATGAGTGTGATTATATTGGGTTATCAGTTTTTCCAAGGAATACTATGAATTACCCACACAGTTGAATCTTTGCTATGGATATGAAAAAATACACTGAGATAACATGGTAAAACCTCTACTTCTTTGCTTTCAGCTTCCAACTACAGCTAACTTCTAGCTTTCTTCCTCAGATTTTTATCCCAATAGTGAGTTTCAGATACAATATTCTGCTGAGCAATCTCACCACCTCCTTCTCAATTTGATTAGCTGATGTTTATAGTAGCCTATACTTAACATCTGATGTCCACCTTTTTCAGAATTCCTTCTTTTTATGGCTTGTTTCTGAGGTTGGCGGAATGTTAATCTGGGTTTTCTGTTGTTTTAATAAATAATAAATCATGTCCCCATAAATTCATTGCTATGTTAGCTACCTATGGCTTAATTTTTCTAGCCTTCTGCTCCCTTTACATTCCATTATGTTTTTACCTGAGATAATGTTCTAGTCCCTAGAAGCTGAATATTTATCTCCTGAAGAGACTAATCTGGATGCCAAGATGTTGATAAAAATAATAATACATCCTCACCTGTGTTAAGTAAGCCTTCAATTACAATGCCATTTATTTAAATATTTAGCTTTGGTCTTTGATCATTAATAGGTGTTTGCCAACATACTTGTTTTATAGTCTCTCCTGAAATTTTTGGTTTATCTTCTGAAGCTATTCTGTCCTCCAGAAGAGTATGATTTTCAAAAACAGGCATTAAGTCTTTTATTTGTTCTGTGGAGGAATTTTCTCAATTCTGACAGATAATGATTGAATCAAATTGGATATTGGGGCCTGTGAGAGGCCTCCTAAGGTGTTTACCAATGTCAGTTACCTTGCCTGTCCCTTATTGATTTGCATTCATTTGTCCAATACCAGTATTTGCCACACCTTCTGCATATTCCAGAAGCCTATAAATTTCCTGTTGGATTATCTCTAGAAAAACATTGTTTCTAGAAATGTCTTGCCTACTTTCAGATGACCTTCTTTACCACACTTAAAACATCTAACTGTTTGATTTTTCTTAAAATTTATGGAAATCACTTCTCCTATCCAAGTATCATCATAAGTGTAAAATCTAATGTCATCTGTATTTCTAATGCATTCATCTATTGGTTTCTGATCTTAGCTTTGAAGTTCTAATCACCCTATTGCATTCTGAATTAGCATTTTCAAAAGCCAAAGATTCAGTTAATATTTTGCTAACTGCTGTATCTGTTATCATTTCATTTATAGCTGAAGCCAATCTTTTAAAACAATCTGTGATGGCTTCTTGTCGACCTTGTACTATTTTAATAAATGACTCTCTCCTCTTTCCTGATTCTTCAACTCTGTCCCAGGCATTTAAAACTGTTAGGCAGGTGAGAGCCAAGGTGTGATCTCCAACTGTAATCTGTGTTTGCCCTATTTTGTTGTTCTATGACCTGCCTTATTCTCTTGTTTTCCATTGTAACTGAGGATCACTTCCAATATTGCTGGAGCTAAATCTTTTTATTCTTTTGGAATAATTCTGTCCTGAATTTTTCATGAATTTGATATCTTATTAACAAAAGATGAATATATATCCTATGAAAATACTGCTTCCTTAATTTTATCCAAATCTATAATTTCTACAGGATTACAGTTACCTTCTGAATAGCCTTGACGGTACATATGTGTATCATCTGGTTGTCATTCTTGAATGGTAACTGGCTAAATTAAGGTTGGTTTTCTAAAAACCTTGGGTCATTCCACTTCAGTTTTATAATGCAATGTTGCAATACCTTTGTTCTATAGTATTTTGTTTCTGTGTAAAAATTTTCTTAGTTTCATTGGCAAATCTTTTTAAGGATTGTATCTTATCACTTAATTTTTTGTGTTTGGTACTATTATCAAATCACTTTTTAAAGGATAAATGTGATTTACCAAGCTGATAATGATTATAACCAACATTATATCAATCCCAATGAAGGTGATTATCCTTTCATTTGATTATTTTTATTTTAAAATAGCCCATTGTGGAACCACACAGAGCCCTAACTCCCTGAATCATAATATTGTTCCCCATTCTTAATGTAGGTAACTCTTTTAAAAAAACATAATCCTCCCTTTTAAAATTCATGAATCTCATCAGATCTTCTGACAACAGTGAAATGTGAGGCTGGCTGTCACTGCACTAGGCTAGCAGAGCACAGAACTTGTGTGGTGCAAGGCCCAGCCAAGGGCAACTGTAGCTGCTTGAGTGTAACTGGAAACTGAGAGTGTGTGGTGGTGGCAGCAGCAGGAAAACCTGAGCATATATCAAGGGAACTGACCTGACATGGTCAGGTAGTACCTGAGGAGAAGGTCCAGGGAGAGCCTGCAACCTATGAGGACAGGAAGCCAACTGCCTGAAAAGAAAAGAGAGGCATGTATGTGGAAGAAGTCCATGTGGTAGAAAGTGAGGGCACCTGAGTGACAGAGACAGCTGAGAGTAGGTGGTTAACCCTTTTGGTGTTTGAGACCCACTCACTTGTGGCATTTGGGGCCAGGGACAGGAGGCTGCTATAGAGAAAAACCCAGACCTGCATGGAGGGTCTGGGGAGAGGAAGAGAAAGCCAGCCACAGTTGCTTCTTAGGCACCCACAAAGACAGTGAGTAGTAAGAGGCTGCCTTGTTCCCAGTGTTGTGTGCCAAATGAAGTGTTTATCTAATTATTCTTTATCAATAAAAACTCAGGAATTAGATATTGGAATAAGAACCTGAAGGATCAGAGAAGCATTGAAGAAGTAATGAGTGACTTCCTCTCTCTCTCTCCTTTCTTGATCTAAAAAGGCAAGAATCTTTCTAAGATCCATACTACTACTTTCTCTGTCTCTCTGTATATCTTTGATCCTCCACAACCTCTATTGCTAATTTTGGTCAATAGTAGCTAGCGCTGCCCTCTGACTTAAAAAACTTTATAGGAAATGTTTGGTATGTCAGAATGCAATAAAACAATCCCACAGTAATATACACATTTGTTAGTTGTGTGTGTGTGTGCGCGTGTGTATGTATGTATGTGTGTGCAGCATGTTCTCAAGCATACCCACATGCACAGATATATATTATGGCTAATATGAAGAAGTCAAGACAAACTTCCAAAGTTGGTAATCTCTACATTTATACAGGTTCTTGGAAAAGAACTCAAATAGTCATACTTGTACAACATTTTAATGTACTTTGATGTCACATTGGTTCCCCAAATTTGGCAGTTTTTATGCCATTTAACCTCAGGAAAAAAACCTCTGAATGGATCATAGTGTGTTTAAAAATTGTATGTAGGCTTGGGGAGAGAGAAGAAAAAGAATATAGACAGTTATAAAAAGAAATAGTTTAAAAAAAGGAAACTCTTTAAAGAGAGAATACAGACAGTCATAGATTAAAAGAGTAAAGAAAATAAAATTAATATTAAAAAGTAATAGAGTAAAAAAATAAGCCATGTAAAGATGAAGTATACACAGGGAGTCTGCATTGTGCATATTATTGTGTTTTCTTTGAATTTTTTTCTTTTTTTTCCATATTCTTTTCTTTTTTTTCATTCAAAAAAATTTACATTTCCTCCCCTTCTCCCAGTCCCCTCCCACTCCCCCCTCCTCCCCCCCCGCTGCTTCCTTAAAAGAGGGCATGGTGCCCTGCCCTGTGGGAAGTCCAAGGCCCTCCCCCCTCCATCCTGGCCTAGGAAGGTGTGCATCCAAATAGACTAGGTTCCCAAAAAGATAATACATGCAGAAGAGATAGGTCCTAGTGTCATTGTTGATGGCTTCTCAGTCTGCCCCCATTGGCAGCCACATTTAGAGAGTCCAGTTTGATCATATGCTTGTTCAGTCCCAGTCCAGCTGGATTTGGTGAGCTCCCATTAGATCAGGCACACTGTCTCAGTGGGTGGTCCAGCCCCTCCCGGTCCTAACTTCTTTGCTCATCTTCTCCCACCTTCTGCTCTTCGACTGGACCTTGGGAGCTCAATCCATTGCTCTGATGTGAATGTGGATCTCTGTCTTTATCTCCATCCATCGGACGAAATTTCTATGGTGGTGATCAAGATATTCATCAGTGTGACTATGGGACAATGCTAGTTCCGGCACCCTCTCCTCTGCTGCCCAAGGACCTAGCTGGGGACATCCCTGTGGACACCTGGGTTCTCCTCTAGAGCCAAAATCTTGCCAGTCCTAAAATGACTCCCTTAATGTAGGCCTAACGTGTTAGGCCTAATGAATGGGGACCTTATTTGATCAAACTGTGCATTACTAAAGAGTCACATGACACACCTTCCCTGCTTAGGTTTCTTTTTTTCAAGAACTAGATCACATGAACAAGAAATGGGCAAGCATATGCTGACTTATATTTACACTTAAATGAACTTCAGAGAACAGTAGATGTTGACTTGACCTGTTAAAAACCACAAAATTATTTTGGACAATAATCTGAAAACATACATAGTTTCTTTGAATTTTAAGTAACATGTGGCAGGCAAAATGAGCAAGTCTAGGGCTCAAGCATGTCAACAAGTATTCTACTACAGAGTTTGAAGTCAGCCTTAAAATTATATTTTTAGGCTACATGTTGCCATGGATAAAATATTTGGTTACTTAAGGAGTTCCTGTCTTCTAGCAATATTCCAGCAGATAGCATTGTTGGACAGATACAGAAAAGGATATTGATAGATATGAAGGTAAATATAAAAGAATTCTGGGCTATATGTGGAGAGATTTTTGAAAAATTAACAGGTGATATAGTGATGGATACAATAAATGCATACATGTGTGAAATTGTCAAAATTTAAGTACATAAAAATTAAAAAGATTGAAATAAAGAATAATGCTAAGATGTTAAATACAAAAGATACCAGAAAAGAATTTTGTTCCATGTATTGAGGTTTTTAAGGGATTTTTTGGCATTGAACTATTTAATGTAGGTATTTGCCTGTGAATGTTTGCCTAATAATTATGTTTTGCCACTTGAACAATCTATGATATCGTTTATTCATATAATAACATATATTACACTTTTCGATGATTTTCTTAGCCTCTACTCATTGAAATCCAAACAATGTCTTCAGCTAAATTTGGTAGTTTCCAGTGTTTCTGAGAACATCCACAAACAAGTTACTCTCCCTTATGATACAAAGAACTATTACAGTAATTAGGATTGGTGACAATGTTGGTTCAGTCTTCAAAGCATGTTAATGAATAGTCCAGGGACTACTCTAGAGCAGAAGGATAGTCGATGAATCATTTAGAATACTGACCGTCATGAAAACGAGTGGTTTCACTATGATATGCAGCTGCACTCATATTGTAGATGAATGTCATTAGCAAGTGTCTATGAATAGGCATTTAAATGTTAACATATTTTAGCATACCTTCTTTATTTTGCACTGCCATGGTATACTCATGGCCATCCAAAGAATTACATAAAACAGAAGATTAAGTCTCAAAATTTCAGAATGAGCTCAATTTCTCACAATTGAGAATCTAACGCTGTGCTACTTCCAAGAAAGTCAGTCTACTTTTCATGAAGAATTGTGCGGATGGAGGAAAATAAGAATATGATCGAAGTAATGTAATAAACATTTGACGAGAACAGCAAATTCAGATTCAAAGAACTAAGGATCAAATATTTTGGAAGTTTAAAAGATTCCTCAGCTTGTAGAACATATATGCATTTTTCATTTTCACTTTTTAATTAAAACACAACAAAATGTAAAAAGCAATGAAAGAACTGCTACAACCCCTCCCCCAAAATAAGATTGAAAGATTGCTCTAATGTATACATAAAATATTTAAAAATTTCATTTGCCGATAAGGTCCAGGTATATGATATTTACAAAAAAAAAAACAAGGTAGATGAACACAATGAGCATGTTTCCTATGACACATTGCATTTATAGGACCATCAAACTCAGAGAATGAAACTGAGCTGATTGACACTTGAATGCTCAAAAGAACACCAGCTGCAGTAACAGCAACTTTCCTTCATGTGAATTGGGAGAGTGCTACCTGTGAGAAAAGGAAAAAGACCCCTTTGCAGGTACTCCTAGGCAGCTATTCTATAGGGTACTGCTCAAACAATGCATGTGACAAACTAAGGGCGTGTTTATGTAGTTTTAACAAACTGTGTATTTTAATTTTGAAAACTATGTCTTATGTGAAGTCTCCTGCTAACATCAGAGGTATCTGGGAAATACAGTAAAGCTGTAGGCAGAACTCCAGATACGATGGAACCCAGTGGGACTATCAAATAATAGTTGGCTGATTTGTAAAGTGGGAAAATGGGCCCCTTTCTAGATGTAGCTGTATGAAAGGGTTTATACTTGCCTTAGGTGTGGTCCCAGGCCCCAGGTTTCACTCACTCATGCTCAGAATAAAAAACAAGAAAGAGAAATTGGATGCTAAATATTTTATTAGAGTATTTGAAGGTTCACTTGCAACATCATTGTTCCATTGAAATACCGGTAAGGGAATCTGTCTTCTAGTTCTCCTGCAATAAATAAATAAATATAGTCAGGGAGAAGCAAGTGCTATCATGCAACCAACATTTCCTGAGATATCTCTACGTTTTTTGGATATCTAACTCTGTTAGAGTAAAGACATTTTATGGAAATTGAATTTAAATCACATCTATCAACAAACTCTAAGTTACAGAGGACATTTAAGTTTTAGATGTATAAGAAATCTATTCCTTTAGGAAGACAGTGGCGATTTCTAGAATTTGTGACCTGTGTGAAGGAAAAAGTATCTGATTACCTGTGTCCTGTTGAGGAACCTTGTTGCTCTATGGAGAAAATTTCTACAGGTTACTTGCCTGTTCCTCATTTCCTTGCTCAGGTTGACCTTGTTGGTTTTCTTGTTGAGGAGCGCCATTTTGTTGTGGGCCTCCCTGCTGGGGTGGGCCTTGTTGGTTTCCAGGTCGAGGAGGGCGATTTTGCTGCTGGCCTCCCTGCTGAGGTGGGCCTTGTTGGTTTCCTTGTTGAGGAGCGCCATTTTGTTGTGGGTCTCCCTGTTGGTTTCCAGGTTTAGGAGGGCGATTTTGCTGCTGGCCTCCCTGCTGGGGTGGGCCTTGTTGGTTTCCTTGTTGAGGAGCACGATTTTCCTGCTGGCTTACTTGTTGTTGTGGGCCTTGTTGGTTTCCTTGTTGAGGAGCGCCATTTTGTTGTGGGCCTCCCTGCTGGGGTGGGCCTTGTTGGTTTCCAGGTCGAGGAGGGCGATTTTGCTGCTGGCCTCCCTGCTGGGGTGGGCCTTGTTGGTTTCCTTGTTGAGGAGCACGATTTTCCTGCTGGCTTTCTTGCTGTTGTGGGCCTTGTTGGTTTCCTTGTTGAGGAGGGCCATTTTGTTGTGGGCCTCCCTGCTGGGGTGGGCCTTGTTGGTTTCCAGGTTTAGGAGGGCGAGGATGCTGTGGTGGTCCCTGTGGTGGTCCCTGTGGTGGTCCCTCTGGATTATTTCCATCTTCTTCACTTCCCTCACTATCATCATCACCATCTCCATCATCATCATCAGAATCAGAAGGTCTTGGTGGGAATTGTCCAGGAGGGGGTCTCTGAGGCTGTCGACCATTGCCCTGACTTTGCTGCTCTTCTCCTATATGGGAATAGATCAATGTAGAAGGAACTTACACTTCTCTTTCTCACAGAACACCCCTCCCAATGTTATGTCCCTGATTCTTAATGAAACATAATTTTTAAAACATTTACAGAAGAAATTTCTTATGTCTCAACTTTTTGGACAAATACTTGTTCTTAAATTTGGTGTATTAAATGTGATTTTGTGTTCCTTCCAATTTTCACAAGGAAGTGATGAAATAGGAAGGACTTTTTAAAAATGATATTAGCTAGAATTAGGCAGAGTAACATAGTGTAACAGCAATGTCCTATTCCTAAATATATCATGGTGTTCAGGGTTCTACAACCATGTGTAGAATAAGAAAGAAATGTAGGAAAGAGACTTGAAGTTGTTCCTTTCAATTTTCATGCAGTGCATTTGTATGTATTACCCTCCTGTGAATACAGAGCTTAGTGAGGAATATCAAGTTTAATGAACGACAGAGCATGAGATCTGTGAAATTATGTATCTAGTGTGCATGCATGTACTTCCTGGAGATTAGGTAAGAGAAGAATCCTTTGAGCGACCATAGAGCCACAGAAGATTTTACATGAGGACACCCAGCAAAGCTCATCATATGCAATATATTGTTTCAATCTGTCGATGAGACAACATGTTCCTGGTATAAATGTCTGGCTCCCTACTCTTCCAGTTTATTGCCCTACTGTTGTTTGTAGAGACAATGTAGGGAAGTTTTCCTACATATCTTCGTGGAATCTGGCACGTGTTAATTTTCCTGACCATCAAAATAATGAGATATTAGAGAACTAAATGATTACAAAAGTAAAGGGTGCATAGAAAGTCAATGGAGGATGGATCTGGCTTTACCTAAGAGCTGAGAAGAAGAGGCTTCATAGATGATCGCTAGAAAATAAACACAAAATAAGTGAAGTTATTTAAAACATTTTCCAGCTGCACAATAAAAAAAAGATAGCTTTCAACTACATCTTCTTGTCCACTAAGTAGAATTTAATCTTTGGTAATGTTGCTGGCACTGCTGCCCTTATGTTTTCTGTGATCAGTAGCAACCACTATTTTGTTCCTTATTAACTCTGCCAATTCATACTGTTAGTCTTCATTTAATTGGGAACTTCAGTCGGATAGGTTTATATTCTTCTATTATCTGTACAGCAAGGCTAGCATTATTCACTATTGGCTTCTCAAAACACCTTGAGAACTGAGTTTCTATCTGTCAACTGTACCATGCTCCTGTGCATCATCCCCCAACAAAAAGGTCTTTTCTCAAATGCGATCACATTATTTTGCTGCAAGAATAGTTTCTTAAATTATGCTATAAGCAAAGTCTAAGGTCTAGTGCAAAATGATGATATGAACATTCGAATATT